>JBAMYA010000011.1:9882633-9893825 GCA_037176975.1 Arrhamphus sclerolepis | reverse complement strand
CCCCTGTGGAGGCTGGAACCAGGAACCTTCTTGCTGTGAGGCAACAGTGCTGACCACCAAGACACCGTGCTGCCCAGCTATGATTCAACATAAGAATATAAGCTGTGGATGGATGCAGCCCACATATCATCCCACAAATGGATGTTCTTACAAATGTGTCTCCGTCTGAAGCACAAATAGTCACACTTTCCAATGTTCGAAGTTTTATTTCCAAGAAGCGCAGATACAACAAAGACGTGATGTAACAAAGACAAATTTCCTTACTTTTGTCCATAGTTTGTACTCCTGTTGCATGTAGAAACGTATAGGAATTACTCCTTACATCGCTGTTAACTCCCATGGACAGTTAAACTTTTGCAATCTTCTGTGTGATCTCTGAGGATTGGCTGAAAAGCCTAGTTGTACTATCTCCAACTGTAGATGCATTGCTTTGCTGCTGCAGTTACATCACATTTAGTGTCCTTAGTGTAATTTCAAGAGGATGGTCAGAGAGCTACAGATGAGTCCTGGGAAGGTTAAGCAGAGTCTATGAACGAAATGATTGGGAAGGTTCTTAAAGGTTAAAGTTCAGGACATGTTTGTGGTTTGGAAGCCACCAGTTCATGTGCTGACCCTGTGATTCTAACTTTTCTCAGCCATGAGTCACTTACCAGTATTAATACTGTGTCACTTTAAATTCCCACCACCACCAGGAGTCTATCAGTGATTTCTACTGGTATTATTCTGGGAAGGACATTATTGACGAGCAGGGCCAGAGGAACTTCTCCAAGGCAATAAATGTTGCCAAACAAGTTTTCAACACTCTCACAGAGTACATCCAGGTAAGAGAACACACAGCCCACAGTCATTCTCAAGGACGTTTCTTATTATTAACAATTGCTTTGATATATCATGGAAATGAATGAAGTACTGTTGATGACAAAAACATTTTTCTGTGTCTGCTGCATCAACAGCCAATGTTTGATACGTTTTCTTGCCTAATGTGTGTGAACTTTGGAGGTTTACTGCGGTGAAGTGCTGCAGAGTGACCTGACAGTGCTTTACCGCTGTTCTAGGGTCCGTGCACGGGAAACCAGCAGAGTTTGGCTCACAGTCGACTGTGGGATGCTGTGGTTGGGTTTCTCCATGTCTTTGCTCATATGCAGATGAAGTTGTCTCAGGTAAGTCAAGGTCACAGAGGGCAGATCTTCACCAATACTTTGGTTTTGTTAAAACAAAGTGATCGTCTTTGATCACTGATCAGGTTGGCAGGTCCCTTAAGTAATAAAGGAGGCTACACAGGAGTCAGGACTGACTCCTGAGGGACAATATGATGAAGGACAATACATATGCCAGTTCACACTGTACGACTTCGGCCATCTCATACAAAAGATGGGCAATCATGATAAAAATTAGCCATCATGGATAAAATACGGTGGTGATTGATCTCACAATGAGACAGGAGCAAAGATGAAAGACCCATTTGGGGACCAAAGACGGGCTGTGTGACGGCCTGTCGCTGCTTCCTCCATCTCTGTCAGCTAACCAACCAATAGGAGCGCAATGTGAAATAACGCAAACATCAGCGCATCTACATGGCACAGTAGCCTAGCAACAACAGCACCAAATAGAACAGCAACTGGAAGAAAAATGTGAAGCTCAAATAAAGAAGAAAGACACTTCTTTTTCCATTTCTTTTCAAAGCTCAGTACTACAGGAACGCCAACTTCTGATTCTGATTCATTAGCACATTAGCAGCAACCTGCTAATGACGCAAAGATGCCAGTGACGCTGCATTTAGAGCCTGAAATACACTGAAAATTAATTGACTACAGAGTTCTCATTGTACAATGTGGCGCTAATTAACAGTGGAAAAACCAAACGGCGCGAACGCGGAACTACACACAGAAAAATGGATAATGAGACACAGGTGTCAACACTTACAACAAGCGTCCAGCAGAAGAAACCTCACACCTGGATGTGGAGTCAAAATCAAATGCAGAGTCCCAACAACAAAAGAGCACGAGTAAACCAAGGCTAAGACAAAAACAACAACAACCTTAGATAAACTCATAATCAAATTCAAGACTTGAGTAGTTTTTAAACCAGACTGTACAAAATCAAACCATCTGGATCTGGACCATGGTGCAAATTGTGCCGTTGTTGTTCAGATACTGCATTTGTAGCTACTATAATCTAGCTGTACATACACTTGTAGTATAGTGTTCAGTTTCCACAACGACCTAAGAAAACCACTTATTGGTGTTGATTCCTTCCAAACTGGTCATTTTTAAAACATGCAGCCTTTGGTTCCTCTGAAAACGGCTCTGTGATGATGATGATGATGCACTTAGTTTATTTGATTATTCTAGACTTTCAAAGTCTGAACAGTTTTGTAGCTTCCCTGAAGAAGTTGCAGGTGAACAACGAGAAGTTGGGGTTCCATGGCGTACCAGCTAGTGAACTGGGCTGGCAACTGGAGGGTTGGCGGCTCAATCCCCGGCTGGTACCAATGATGTGGGCGGGGGGAGTCGCTGACCAAGTGCTTCCCCACGTCCACATCCATGGATGAGGTGCTCCTGAGCAAGGCACCTGAAACCCCCACCTGCTCCCCTGGGCACCACGGCAGCCCAACGCTCTGGGTCCAGCAGCCCAGATGGGTCAAATGTGGAGAAAGAATTTCCCCACAGGGATGAATAATAGTATATCAAAAATAAATCCAAAAAAAAAAAAAAAAGTTGGGCCACATAGAGGGAAAATAAATGTTAAATTAGAGAAAATAGTTAAAAATGAATGTGAAGCATTTTTCCTTCTTTTTTCTCTTAAACATCAGGATTCCAGTCAGATCGAGTTACTGAAGGAACTGATGGATCTGCAGAAAGACATGGTGGTCATGCTGCTGTCCATGCTGGAAGGTACGCTGAGATTATCAGAACAACAGTTACAACCAGACACATGAAAGCAGGTCTCAGAGGTCTGCTGGGTTTTACTGAGTCACTTGATCCTCTCAGACACTCTTGAGTGATATGAGAAGCTAACAGCTTCTTCAGAATTAGATTAGGTCTCTCACAGTAGTGAGCTCTGAGAGGAGTGTGAATACTGCTACCATGGCTTTGACCTGTTGATGATTAAAATCTGTCGCATGTTGTTGAATCTGAGAATAAACGTGACACATTTGTTCGGCAGGTAATGTGGTGAATGGGACAATTGGGAAGCAGATGGTAGACATGCTGGTGGAGTCTTCCAACAATGTGGAGATGATCCTGAAGTTCTTTGACATGTTCCTCAAACTCAAAGACCTGACCTCTTCAGATGCCTTCAAGGAGTATGACCCTGATGGAAAAGGCAAAGCTCTTCAAACATTTTTTGTCATGCACCTAGTCAGCATGCTGATAGAGGAATCATCAGGATTTCCAGTATGTTCCCATGAAAGACATGCGTGATGAGAGAGTTTTTAAAAGAGATTTTTGAATGAACCAACAGGCGTCATCTCCAAGCGGGACTTCCTCAAGGCCATGGAGAGCCACAAACACTACACCCAGTCTGAAACAGAGTTCCTGCTGTCCTGCGCTGAGACTGATGAGAACGAACTCCTGGACTATGAAGAGTTTGTGGAACGCTTTCATGAGCCAGCCAAGGTAAAATTTGACAAGTATTATTTTATAGATATTCCTGTTGTATGTTGTACTACATATTGTATATATGTACACAAATGTATATATTGTACATGTCCTTTTTCCATCACTCCCTCTGTCCGGCTTCTTCTCATCTCCTTCTTACCCTGCTGGTCTTCAGCAGGAGGGTCCCCCTAAGAACCAGGTTCTGGTCCAGGTTTCTTCCCCAAAGGGAGTTTTTTCTTGCCACTGATGGTGTTGTCATGTGCTGGGGGGTCAAGCTCTGGGTTTCTAAACGACCTAGAGATGACTTCTAGTAAATAGGCGCGATATAAATAAATTGAACTGAATTGGGTTAGAATTAGGATTAGGAATAGTCTGACTTCACAAAAACACATCTTGGCTGTATCAATTTTATAATGGAACACTTTGTTGTTGCCTATCAGGTGATTTGTAGGTTAGATGTTTTTTTTCTCCTTTTTTCAGAGCACATGCTTTCATTTTTACAACTCCTTTTTCTTTCTTTATTGTTCCACAGTTGAGTTGCTGCTCATTAGTGCCAATATTTTATATCTTTGTTAGTTGTTTTTTTTAAATTTACTATTGTTAATCCCTGTGGGGAAATTCTTTCTCTGCATTTGACCCATCTGGGCTGCTGGACCCAGAGTGGGGAGCGTTGGGGCTTTCAGATGCCTTGCTCAGGGGCACCTCATCCATGGATGTGGACGTGGAGCGCTTGCTCAGGCACTCCCCCCGCCCACATCATTGGTACCAATGTCATTGAGCCAGCGACCCTCTGGTTGCCAGTCCAGTTCTCTAGCCGGTACACCTTTGGAACCCCCCACAGAGGACCTACCTGTGTGGCGTTTGCATGTTTTGTTTTGTTCTTGGTGCTTGTGTGGGTTTTCCTCCACCAGTCCAGAAACAATGCATGTTATGTAGCTTGATGACTCTAAATAGCTCCTTGGAGTGATTGTGAGTGTGTGTGTGGCCCAGTTCAGCCTGGTCTCAGTGAGACTAACCTGGTTAAATTGAGGTTGGGATTTTTCCACATAGACCAGTTTATGACCAGATAGTCCTACCATTTTTCTGTGGTGACGCAGTCATTTTTGGGAATGGCAGGAGTGCTGGTGTTAGCTAATTATTGACCTGTATCCAGTTCAATCAAACTGAAGCGATGAGAGCAATGTTGTTGCGAATGTTCTGTATTTGCACATTGGGGTTGAATGTAATATTGAGGCAAATGTAAATATTTACTCCCTGGGTTGTGTTGTGAAAGGTTGACTTTGTTCTCTGCAGCCAGCATAGTTTCCTTTTTTTGTTAAAATTGTCGGCTGCTGGATTTTTGACTGCTACTTTGCGTCTGTACTACGTTGTTAAGTTGTCTATTGGCTTGATTTTGGATCGCTGCTGACGAACTTTTGACCCTGATTGACTCTGTCAATAAGTATTGTGATGGTAAATGTAAACTGTATTTATATAGATTTGTTTTTAGTCTTTTTGGCTGTTCAAAGTGCTTTACACTTGCAGCTACATTAATGCAGTCATGTCTTACTACAAGATGTTGCGTGTCTCATCTGATGTATGTATTTAAGTGTCTGCCATCACAGCATCATTAGCTGAATGTTTAACAGTTTTACATGACATCTTTCTCATCTGTAGTTATTTATCCTATATATTTATCCTTTGTCCACTTGGCTATTCTTGTCTCTCACTTTGTCTTTTCTGACCATCTCATCAATCTGCAAAAGCAAAACAGATTTTTTTTCCATTAAGATTTTAAGCATCATTGTTATTCCACAGGACATTGGCTTCAACGTGGCCGTTTTGCTGACCAACCTGTCCGAGCACATGCCTCATGACACCCGGCTTCAGACCTTCCTGGAGCTGGCAGAGAGCGTCCTCAACTACTTCCAGCCGTACCTGGGTCGCATCGAGATTATGGGCAGTGCCAAGCGTATCGAGAGGGTCTACTTTGAGATCAGTGAGTCCAGTCGGACACAGTGGGAGAAACCTCAGGTAACATTATGTTCCGTTAACCAACAACTCCAACATGTTCTGAGACGCGACGTAGTCACTTCAGCTGCATGCTGCTTTGTTAAGTCAAGAACAACAACTCCAGGTCCCGACTGGTTTACTTTGTATCCAGGTCAAAGAATCCAAACGCCAGTTCATCTTTGATGTAGTTAATGAAGGTGGGGAGAAAGAGAAGATGGAGCTCTTCGTGAATTTCTGTGAGGACACCATCTTTGAAATGCAGCTGGCAGCTCAGATGTCTGATGCTGGCGAGCGCTCAACTGTGAAAGAGGAGGGTGAACACGAGAAACCAGAGGAGAACCCTGAGATGGGCTTCTTCTCCGTCACCACCATCAGCATGGCGCTGCTTGCTCTTCGTTACAACGTCATGCTGCTGATAAAGGTGGGAGCCCAGTCAGGGCTGGGCCTATTCAGAAACATGAAAGGAGTTCATGAGCATGTGCACGTTTGCTGCTTTTGTGAGACAGATCAATATACATGCTTTTATAGTTGTGTTCTAAATAACAGCAGTGTGTTTAGAAGGCCTAAATCCTTATAATAGCTTTTATTTCCAAAAACACATCTGCATTAGGAATGCTGCACATTCTTTTCCAAATCAAACCATGAAGAAACACTTTTCAAATTTGCTTTTATTATTTACTGTTTACAGAAAGTGAAGAAAATGGAACGAAGGCTGTTCAAAAGATGGTAGTGTTTTCTTTCCAAATGCAACATTTACTGTATGAACTGAGAAACAGTGGTAGATTTCTCTGTCCTGTGAATCTCTGAACTCATATTTAGTTGTATAACTGCTGTTTCTGCTTCACATCTGTGTTCTGGAGTCCACCAACCTCTGACACCCATGAACAGTATTCCAGACCAGGACCACTGGACTCTAGTCCACAGTTAGTCTGCATTTCTTGGTTGTGCTTCGGAAACAGCGTTTTGATGTCAAATTTTCAGTGGATCAATGTCCAGGTATTGGGCAGGCCACTCCATAGCGTTAATCTGGGACCACAATGCTGCTGCTAACTGGTGTGTTTGGGGTCAAAGCAACATGACTTCTTCCAGTATTTTGACGAATTTTCCAATTCATTTCAAGTTTATTGATACAGCATCTATTTACAACACAAGTTGGCTCTATGTGCTTCTGAGAAACCCAGAGCTTGACTTCCGATCACATGGCAAATCCTAACAGTGGCAAGAAAAAAAACCCCTCTGGTGAAGAAACCTGGACCAGGACCTGAGGTGTGTTCAGATATCCATACTTCAATGAGTACACTTACTCGCAGTACACTCTCCACACTTACTGAGTGGCCAGAGTTCGGCAGCTAAGTGTTGTTCCAAATCGCATACCCAATGGTCCACTTACCAGAAATTACAATCACGATTGCCGCCTCTGCTCGTCACCCGCCAAAAACGTTCAGTTTACCAGAGAAATACAGGTAATTATTAAAATGTAAAACCACAAACAGAAAGTCTGGATACTGGAACACTGACTCATAGGGAATCGCTCATAAATATACAGTATGTGGTGAATACAGACTGATCCATGATCCCTGGTATGTCATTAATTAACCCAACACAATAGCAGGAGAAACATCCCCATATCATGATGCTTCCTCTCCCATGCTTCGCTGTCTTCAGCTTGAATTCAGTGTTTGGGGGTCTTCTGTGTCCTGTACCCCAAAATAAACAATCTTGCTATCATCAAAATGTTTATCCAGTTCTCTTTAGATCAGTTAATGTGTTCTTCGTCAGATTGTCTTTCACACATGTTGTTTTTTCAACGATAGGAACTCTTCCTGACAGTTTGGTTTCATGTAGATGTCTTCCAGTTTTCCAGTACTCACACAACTGCAGACCTTCTTTGATCACATCAGAGCTGGTCATTAGTCTACTTTTCGATCCATTCCAGTGGTAGTTTTCTGTGGCTTTTTTTCTGGCTTTGGTTTCTACTTTAAAGCATTCCAGATTTTGATCAAAGTATGTTGTTCTTCCGAACAATGACTGGAACACGGGACATTTTACTCAAATGTGCTATAACCAGCATATACAACAATTACTGCCGTTGTCCTTGAATTAGGGTCACCTGTTTGTCACAGAATGAATGACTGGAACAAGAAGAATGTGTTTATTATCCCTTTAGGTACGTGATGACAGTGTGTGACTCATTGCTTATAGTAATGTCCTTACAAAAATGATTGTTTGCTAAACATCCTACAGGGAGAGGTTGTATTAAGTTGTTGTCAAAGATAAACTCAGTCACCGGATGCCTGTGCTTGTGTGTCGCAGCTCTTTCTCATAAATACAACTGTGTGTATACTGGATGAACTGGTGAACAATCAGCTGTGGGTTAGATGTCAGGCCCACCCTTGGGACCGCCCCAAGGTGCAGTGAGGTGGTGAAGCTGCTGTCCTGTGAAACTCCTTGTGATATATATACTCTGTGTTAACATAGAATAAAGACTTGTGTGTGTCCCGTGTGTGTGTAGTGTCCTGAAGAGCACTGGCCTGGTACTGGTCTAGTACTGGTCTAGCACTGGTCAATCACTGGTCTAGCACTGGTCAATCACTGATCTAGTACTGGTCTAGTACTGGTCTAGCACTGGTCTAGCACTGGTCTAGTACTGGTCTAGCACTGGTCAGTCACTGGTTTAGCACTGGTCAATCACTGGTCTAGCACTGGTCTAGCACTGGTCTAGCACTGGTCAATCACTGGTTTAGCACTGGTCAATCACTGGTGTAGTACTGGTCTAGCACTGGTCAATCACTGGTCTAGCACTGGTCAATCACTGGTGTAGTACTGGTCTAGCACTGGTCAATCACTGGTGTAGTACTGGTCTAGCACTGGTCAATCACTGGTCTAGCACTGGGCACATAGATCAAAACTAAAGAGTCAATGCTGCACTGAACTCCTCACAATGAGCAGCCTAATATTCAGTCTTGTAAAATAAACTGTAAACGTTTGCAAATTTGAAAAGCCTTTCTTCATTTTCCATTTCTTCATATCATGTGCAGCCTTCCTGCTGCATTCTAGTGCAAACTTTGCTTCGCTGCCTCTGCTGTTCAGCTGCATCACTGCAGTCTAAAGCTGCTATGGTTGCCTGATCACACTAAGGTGTATGTTGATTTGGTTCAGTGCTGATTAAAAAAATGTTTGTTTTCAGCGTGATTTACCTTTATCCTTCTTTCTGCAGGTGCTATCCATGAAGAGCTTAAAGAAGCAAATGAAAAAGATTAAGAACATGACAGTGAAAGACATGTTGACCACCCTGGTTTCCTTCTACTGGTCAGTTTTGCTGGGCCTCCTCCATATAGCATTTAGTGTGGCTCGAGGATTTTGCAGAATCTCCTACAACACATTCGTTGGAGGAAATCTGGTTGAAGGGGCTAAGACCATCAAGGTTGTCATAATTGTTTTATTGAAAACAATAGGTTGTCCATGTCAGTAAACATCTATATTTAGTAAGATGTGTTCTATGGTTCTATAACATTTAAACTGCATCCTTCCGCAGGTGTCAGAGCTCCTGGCCAACATGCCTGACCCCACCCAGGATGAGGTGCGAGGTGAGGGGGAGGACAAAGAGAAGAGGCTGTCTGACCGCAGCTTCCCTAAGGAGGACCTGGCTGACCTGGCAGTCAGTACGAGTGAGACTGAACTGCTGTCGGACATTTTTGGACTGGACTTGAGAAGAGAAGGAGGACAGTATAAGATTACACCCCATAACCCAAATGCTAGCTTCAGTGAGCTCCTCAACTCCCCATTTCCCTCTCCAACTCCAGCCCCTGAAATCATGCAAAGGGATGAGGTAAATGAAAGCTCTAACAAAGCTCCTTTTCTTTATCATCAGTCACGTTCATATAGTATCCTAACAAGTGACTACATGTTCCTCTCCTCTTCCCTGAACTTGGAGGGGAGACAGCTGTGCTCATCGGGTTTAGCGGTCAAATTCATTTGATTGGGAAACAAGTGACTAGTGTATGCAGCTACAGCTGTTGCATTTCTGTTCCTTAGAGTTGTGAACTTTATTAAAAGCAAGTGTAATAAATAGATCATGAAATGGTCAAAATTATTACAGGATTGTATTATAGAGCTAAGAGTACTGAAGAATGAAAAATTAATACACAGTTAAATACACTCAGAAAGTTCCCAACGAAAGAATTTGATCAATCAATGAAGTTGGACTAATCTGAGTTAATATCTCAGCTCTCGTTTGCACATGTAGATCCATAGTTGCACCAGGAATGTGGTCCTGGTTTAATCTTGTAGAATTGTGCCGACTTCCAAAGTCGGAACCGAGGTGGTTCCCCCAAAGGATCCACTTCTCACAGGGATAAGAGCTGCTGGCAGGCGGAGGCTCAAGGTTTCCAAAAAACTTTGTCCTGCGAAGAGCAAATTTAAAGGAAAACTGAGCTATTTGGACCTCAGTTCGATTACAGTGATATTCCGGTTAGGTTTTCCAGCAACAACCACTGTGCTCTTATACAGCACCTTTCTGGTCCAGGGACCACTCAAGGCGCTCCTCATGAAGACACATAACTAAAAAAAAACCTAAAACTGGAACTCACCAACACCAGTGTAAGGAAAGGACAACCGATGCACACCAGCTGTGGTTGACAGATTTACATTTAATTACTTTTAATTTCTTCAGCTGAACAGTCCACTGCAAATCATAACAAATCTAGGAGTCATCTAACCTTGATGGCTTTGCTTTTAAAACTAAATTTTGGGTTGTTGTGCCACTGAAGCCTCCAAGGGCTGGCCATAAAACCATAAAATAGTTACATCATTAACACCAACGCCACCAACGTAATTATGAATAACACAATGCTGAAATCCATGACTGATTGCTTATTGGCCAAAATCAACTCTTTCTTCAAGCCCGTTTGGAGGCTCATGACACGATTGTTGCCAAGTTCAACTATTGACCAGAACACCAGGATAGGCAAACTGGAGGCTTGATAACCTGATAACCAAGCAGGTACAATATTTGTAAAACAGGTGGTCCTGGGGCCTCATGTACAAAGGTGCGTACGCTTGTTTCCATGGCAACGTTCAGATGTATCAGCAGTTAAGCGAACGTGGAAATGTGCGGTGCCTCACGCCAACGTCATGGCTGGCGTACGCACATTTCTGCAGCTGTTACTTTGGCGACACTGAGGTGATGTTGGGAAACTATTATAATAAATTAATTTGAAGACAATCAGTCCTCAGACTGAGGGATTTGCACATATGAGACACATGAACAATTAACACTGATGAACAGTTAACACACCCAGTTACACGAGTGGATATAAAAGCATGCGCAGAGTGGTGCGATGCATTTAAAACAATGGCTGCTTCAGCGCTATTAGAAAAGATTGCAGATGGTCCAGTCAGAGTAGAGCATGTGTTCAGAGACAGAGAGGATTTGCTGGAACGCGATGACAACTGGCTCATCAGCTTTAGGTTCCCGAGACCAATCCTCCTGGAACTGTACGGAAAGCTGCGCCGTTTTTTTCCGAATGTAATCAGAGCTATAATATAACACACTGCTATAAAAACACCATCACATGATGAATTTGTAAATGTCAACAGGAA
>JBAMYA010000011.1:9853312-9882533 GCA_037176975.1 Arrhamphus sclerolepis | reverse complement strand
TATATTAGTATATGTATAAAGTCTTTGCTACTCAGTATGCTCAGCAAAACAAATATGAGCCAGTAACTGCCGATGCCAGGGACCACTACTGTACTACTTGTCCAGTACCAGTAAACATCAATAAGACAACCACTGTCCAGTTTCTATTGCTGATAAATTGGTACATTTCTGGTACTGTTAATTTAAAAGCACCACTTCACCCTACTCTAGGTCTTGGTTCAGTTCCTGGGACTTAGAAATCCACCAGGTCCTTGTTCCCATGAAAGCTGCAGCCACATTCAAAGTAAGAGAATTGATCTGTGTCAAATAAGTATTAAAATAAAGGACTAGGTAAGTTCTAGAATAATGACACTATGACAGCTTTTCTGGGTTACTGGTATCACGTTTTAGCCAAATAAGTATAAATGGCTAGCCCAGCCTTTGAACCATGCTACACAACGAAATCTGCCAAATATAAAGCTGAATGTTCAGGTTAGAAGGGGAATAATTCAGAGAGTATTTATATACATAATCAAATTCAGTCAGTTCATGTTAGTTTAGGGACCCCTGAACATGTCTTCTTACAACAATCGTTGATTCTCAAAGCTATAAATATTACTATTATGGTGAAAACAGATGGTGAACTATGACTGGCCAAGCCCATCTTCAAACTGGAATCACATGTCAGCTGCACAAAAAAATGCAAGATCTGGACCAAATATCAATAGAAAACAACCCCATCCATGACAGTTCATCATTCTGACCAGACGTCTTCTAAACTGACCCTTAATGACCTGCACATATGAGTCTGAAAGCTGCTTTTTTTTTTCAAACATTACTGATCAAAATTAATCATTTTGCATTAGAATCATATTTTTTCCTTTTCAGAGTGGTTTCTTTATCGGCCCAGCTGCTTGTGTTTGTGATTGTGTGTTTTGGTTACTGGGGTAAGATGCCAAATGGCTTCCTCCCACACCATAAACTCCAAGCTCAATTTAATACTGATCCCCCTTTTAAAACCCAAAATCAGTTAAATCACTGCACTAAACTGCACTGACACAACAAGCAGTGACCTCATGTTGTGAAAGCTGCCATTGATTTCTGATTCCAGAGAGCAATGCTCATGTCTAACATTGTACAGAACAGGATTTGTTTCTATCTTGAGATGCAGGGTTGTGTGTGGAAGGTACTGATTGGCTAACAGTCTAAAATTTGTCTGTTTCAGCAGCAAAGCAAATAACTGCCCTTTTGTTCTTCTTTGATGGACATGCAAATCATTCCCATTTTCCTTCCACATCCAAGTGCATTCCTTCATGCGCTTGGTGAATCCCATATTCTCTGTTGTGCATTTTACCCGCAAAGAGATTATTTTCAGAGGAAATGTGTTTTTCTTTATTCATGGACCCTGTCCAGTTTAACAGGCTGAAAGAACATTTAGCTTTTGTCTCTGTTTAGGAGCTTGGTTCTGCTTTTTGTTTAGTCCTTCTAACCTTCAGATGCTTTCCTTTAAAAAAAAATAGTGGCCCACTGAGTTTCCTGTCATGTCAATTGTGCATAAGCCCTGAAAGACCACAGAGCTACTGTGTATTTCTGGAAAAAGAAAAGAGAGTAACAGACTGATCAGAGCAGGAGATAATTGAATTATAATTGTTTAGAAATGAATTCTTTTTAATTGGTCCTGCGATGAACTTGATTCTTTTATCAATAAAGTTCCCTGAAATTACTTTAGTTGCCAATTAGCTTTGCATGCATACACTGAAATGAAAACTGGATTTAATAGCTCAAGGAATGGGATGAATGAACACATCCATAGTGCACTATATATGGCTCAGCATGCCGTGTCCCAGTTTGATGCGACTCCCAGCACCCACTAGATTTGGAAGGTGGTTGCTGCAATGCAGACACATCCGTGGAGGCCGATGCAGTGGACACCGCAGCCATGCAGGTGACTCAAAATAGCTAATGTGTATTTGTAATCACACAACGTAAGCCTCCAGGATTAGAGGTTTTATTCCCACTCAAGTCAACACTGCTGGCACAGCGAGATGTGTAGGATTTAAGAACAGGAAACCTGGCATTATGCAGATACAAAAATATGAACCAACGCCATACTGGCAGTTAATGGGAATACTACAGTTTTAGCCAAATGTCATAATCATTTTCATGCGTTAAAATCTAAAAGCAGAAGCAGCAGAATGTGTCTGTACAATGAAGCCATTTGCCGTTCGTTCATCAGCAGATTTGTCACATCTGCTTGAATTTTGGACCTTGTTTCAAATACACCAGGATGTTTTTCTGCACCAGTTTGCACATTCCCCGTGCAGGGCCCACATGCACATGTGTCTGCCAGACCTGAAGCTGCTGAAGTCTACTCAAATCAAAGCGCCGCTATTTTTAGCTTTTCTTTTTTTTTTAAATGGAAGTTGATCCAGACCAGCATGTAGATGGTTATACAAGCTTGGAGATGTTTCAATAACCAAAGTTCAATGTTTATACAAATTGCAAAACAAACTTTGAAAGTGATGTATGAAGTGTTAAAGCTGAAATAATTATGAGTACTTATATATGCTGTCACAGAATCCCTTTAAAGAACATGATGCTTATTCTTTTCTTCCAGATCTTTAGTGACATGTGTACTTTATAGCTCTATCTCATCTTTTTCCCTCTGCTGTCTGATGTCTCTTCAGCTGTTCAGTGATGATGATGAGTGTCAGTCTGACCCAATTAAGTACTCTAAAACTATGAAAAAAAAAGCTTTTACTGCACGGTGATCATACAAGACTCATTAGACTGATATCCCTTGAGTGTGTGATAACCTCTATGTTTTATTCTCTTGTCCCATTTTGACTCTTAAAGAGCTCATATCATGCTCATTAATGGGCTGATAATTACAGTGGCAAGAAAAAAGCATGTAAACCTGTTGCTATTAGCTGGATTTCTGAATTAATTAGCCATAAAATAATCCAATTTGCAATAACGGATAAAGCGTGCTTAAACATCTTTAATTTCTTGTTACTTTTTTTTCAAAGCTCACATTTACAGTACTGAGGATGGAGTTAATAGCTTCTCTGAACCTCCTTTAGCATCTATGAATATCGGGCCATTTCTCTTTCCAGAAGTGATTCAGCTCAGACGTATTTGTAGGACGTCTGCTGTGAACGGCTCTCTGGAGGTCATTTCATTGGAGTAAAGATCTGAGCTCTGACTGGACCAATCCAAAAGGCAGACTTTTATTTTCATTCTCCATTCTGTGGTGGATTTATATGGATGCTTATGGTTATTTTCTGTTTTCTTAACAAACAATTCAGCCTTTGTGTCATCAGTCCATTTCCCACTAGAGTTGTGGGATGTCAAGGCGCGATTTGGCAAATTCACACATGCAGAAATGTTGTTTTTTGGTTGTTTTTTTTGTATTTTCTGTTTTTTTTCTGGAGAGCAGCGGCTTCCTTCATGGTGTCCAGCCATGGACGCCCTGCCTGGTCAATAATAGTACAGTGGTAGACACATGAACAGAGATGTTTCTCAGACCCATCGATGTCTTCAGACCTTTAGCAAAAGGTAGTTTATTTAAAAGGTACTACAAGTATACTTATTTTATACTAAATCTGAGGCAGTATATTTAAAGTTTACTTTTTATATATTATATTTTTTATACTTAAGAATAGTATAGTGAAGTATATAACTTATACTGAAAAGTATAAAGAAAAGTCTAAGACTAAGTAGTTTAATACTAAGACTTACACTTATATTTTGATACTAAAGCTTATACTTTTACTTTAGTATACTACTTTTTGCTAAGGGTATATATTAAACTTGTTCTCAACATTCTGTCTTGTGATTTTGTAAATACATTGTTGTCTAGTGTACATACAGTATGAGTTAACTTTAAGAAGTATTTTTCAAGTATTTAAACAGGATGCTACAAGTAATATGCTGAGCAAACTTACAAGTATACTTAAAACAACAACAAGTAAACTAGTTAAATAGCAAAAAATAGTATTTTCTAGTTTTAGTAATTCTAAGTTCATAAAAGTTTTCTATATACTGTGAATTAGAAGTATATAGCAAGTACAATGGCAGTATATAGACGAGTGTACTTATGGTATACTTACTTTATTAGAGGATGTTTGTCCTTTTTAATATTGACAGACATTTCTTAACCATGAAAAACATGTCTTCACATGTTGTTCATGGCAGCCACTTTAGGGGATTTTAGCCTCCTTTTCCATTGATCATGCCTCCACTTATAGGTGTAGGAACTGTAGCAAGGTGTGAAATGGAAATAAGGTTTAAGAATATGGTATTTCTACCCATATCCTGCACTGGAATATCACAATATCCTTCAAGTATAACAGGCTCACTGAATAAGAAATTTTCAGACTTAGGTGGTCCCAAATTTGAGAAGGTTGTGTTATGTGAGATTTTTGATTTGGTTAGTCACTTCAGTGTTGTTCTTGAACTGTTAACAACTGTACATGTTGCCTGAATCAAGTTGTGTCCCAGAGGCAGGGGAGCGCCCACTCTGAGGTACCAGTTAAAAAGCAGTTCTACAGTAGAACTATGAAGTGGGCCTGGACCGTGGACATATAAACGTAGACGCCTCATGCAGCGGGTTGGCCTGTTGCTGCGATACGTCAGCGTGTCCACCATCGGATGTGCCAGGTCTGCCCTGTAAACTAATGCAAAGAAATGGACCAAACTTTATAAGCGCCTCTCTAAAAAGTGATTTAAGTTAATGCTTTTTATTCACCCATTTATTCACATGCACACAGAAATATATTTGGGAAACAAATAGGCATCAAAAACAACATATACAACTTTTAATGTGATGATTATAAATGTTTATGCCTTATATATTTAGGACCTAAGTAAGCAATAAACCGATATATTTTTCTAATGTTTTTATGAGTTTTTACAGCTACCAGTGTATGAAACACTGTTATTGTGATGATAAATATTGAAATATTAATACTAAACATTTGTGTTTATAATAGCCACATCCTGAAAAACACATCCTGTAAATGTGACAGGTGGGTTTTCTGAATAAACACAAATGTTTACCACTGATTTTGATTAATCATTTTATACATAGATCTGGTTTGGACTGTAAACCAGTTGGTAGAACATGACTGAGGCATCTTCTCCATTCGCTTTTGCCTCAACCAATATGGCGTCGACGCATGATTCAGTGCTCAGTTCAGCGTCTACGTATATATGTTTGTGGCATGATTAACTGAAAAAGACTGGAATTAATGAGCAATTACTATTATTATTTTTATTTTACTTTAAAATTAAGTGAAAGGAAGCACACACCCTTTAACTATAAATAGTCGTTTAATGAAAATTTCAAAGAAGAGAAATAATTAAAATAACTGACATGAGTACATCGACTGTTGGTTCAGAATGTCGGTTTCAATGAATTTTTGAATAATTGCCCAGAACGACTATGAAGAGGTTTGTTTTATCCAGCAGCTTCTGCTGGACAGACCCAGGCAGCACCAGTGTGGATTCTGGTGTCGAGTAAAAAAACAAGTCCTTGGACATGATCATGACAACCGCTTTCGCTCCCCAGTTAATATCGATACAGTTCTGAAAGCTGTGAGAAAATATTTGAATATTTTCACCCTCAGCAAACAAAACACTAGCGAGCTCAGATGTCTCTTTAGTACGAAGATCTGGTGCAATTTCAGGACTCCGGTTCATCCGAGAGGTGTTAACGTTAAAGTCTGGGCTTTGTGCGGGCATGTTAAGGTCTCACTCACCAAACTGGAAAAGACATTTTACTGGAGATGACTTTGTTTACACTGGCGCTCCCATGTTGGGACCAGAAAGGCCAAGCCACAGATAGAATGTTTAAGGCATGCTTTAAAATATCATTGAATGCTGTAACATTAAGGTTTTAATTGGAACAAACAGGCCGAGCCAAACCAGTGAAGTGATTCCAGGCAAAGCTTAAAAGACAAAAATGTTTGTGGACATGATCCAGAGTGTACACACATTTTGAAAAAAGGAAGTGTGAGTGAGTGAACTCCATTCTGGAGTTAAATACCTAAATGAACAATCAGGTTATTTTGAAATCCATTACTGAGAAGATGAAGATGAAGATAGTGGTGGGGGTGGGGTGTTCTGCTGATATCGCAACTTCTGACTTACAATGTGGACAGTGACTCATGGATCGCTTGGAATAAAATGTAAACATCCATCCAAGGTCTGCTGAGCAGATGTGCTAAAGAAACACACTATTGTAAGTGGTCATCGGAGACATAAGAGCTCTAAAGATGCTAACTTACTGCACATGCTAACTTACTGCACACTTCATTCATTTTGCACACACAGAGGGATTATTTCAGTACTCCGCTGGCACAACATGAATGTTGGATCCGGCTAATATGGTTCATTTAGAAACAGCCAAAACACACATACACACACCACATCATTAGCTAAATGCAGAAATTTAAAAGGAATCATGACATTTCCTGTTTCACAGATGTAAAAAAAAAAGTTACGCAGTCTTGTTTCCTGGTATTTTCCTGAGCTCCAAGACCTATAAATGTGGATTTAATCTCCTGTGTCTAGATTTGCCTGCTAATGATCCATATTATGCCAACTAATTAGAAGCAGACATTACCACAAGACAGAGGCAAAAGATTTCAAATTTCTTTGATAATTTGCAAACATTTTGAAATCACAGATTCACTAATTGCTTATTACCCCAAAACAACAGATTCCTTAGTTGTTAGTGCAACATCTGATTGGTAATTACAAGTGAAGAATTAAATCAAGGCAAAATAACACCATGCAGAGTTCAAGAGACATGTGTTTGTTGATGGACTCGGTCCTCCTGGAGGTCTGCATGCGGAGCCCAAGTGTGCTGACCCCGTTCAGTTCATTTAATGCCTGTCTTGTTCTAGATGCTCAGAGTGAGGCTGCACTGCGGACAGCTGGGGGCCTGTCCAGTTTTCACAGGACCAGGAGAGACCAGCAGACCCAGCACAAAGAAGCTCACAACGCTCAGGCTAAAAGAGGAGGAGGAGGAGTCGATATCAGTCCTCTGGCTGACAACATGACCCGCATAGTGGTGAGACTAAGGACATGCTGCTTCCATACAGCACTGCTCTTTTCTGTGATGGACCTAAGTTCAACACTATACTTTTGTTGTTGTATTTTTTTAAAGTAGGTAGAATTTGATATTAGTTCTGTCTATCATGTAATGGTTACTACTTCAAACTGCTACTCACCTGTGGGCGTGGCAAGTATATAAATAACATGCAGCAGCATTTTAGAGCAGTCTCTAAAACCAAAATCAACAACATTATCAACAAAAACAAATGGAAAATGAGTCATAAAACCACATAAAAATACAGTTGATTATTTGGAGGAAATAAGCAAAGCAAAGCTGCCTGTGTGTTTGTCCAGAACACAATCAGAGACAGAGAAGATAAATACCATGGCTTCAGGACTTGCTGTCTGATTTCCCCTTTGGGATTCCCCTCCCCGTCCGACTTCACCTGATGCCTTGTTCTCTCATTGGCTGAAGCTCAAATAGGGATTCCCTCCAATAGCTACAGATATTTGGTTGTTTAATATCAGTGAGCATCTTTGGTGAGTCTTTGAGCTGTTCAGACATACTGATTTAGTGGCATCTCCTGACCGCTGACCACCTGCTGATTTCTGAACGCTCATGGATGTATGCTACCTACCTTTGACAGGTATCCTTGTGGCACAATACTATAAATAAACACAATCTTTATGTTCCATTTAACTTTGCACTGCTGTTTATGTTGCTGTTTGTCATAACATGCTAGGTAGCCTTGCCTTGCTTAATTTCAGGTTAAAACTCATTACAACATGCATTACTGACATTGAAAAGGGGATAATATGAGCAGCATTTTTCATAGGAATGTGTTATGTGACTGTGTTACAGAACAGATTAATACATTGCATTGCTTTTGTAACGTGATACTCCCAATACTGCTTGTGTCTCACATCCCAGACACATCTTTCACTCCAGTCAGCCTCAGTAAAATACGACCCAAACTGGTTCGTCCCCACGTTTTAAATTGAAAACAGGCGCAGTCCTCACCTTGCCAACTTACAGTGTTTGCTTAGGCCCGGCTGTGCACAAGTATGTTCGTGTATGCTCATGAATGACTCACTTGGACAAGTTTAAAGGTAGCTATAAGGTGCTGATAGTTTTTCAGAGAGGTCTGATCCTAATTTCTGAGACGCTGAACCTTTCGTCCAATGACAGATCTTCCAAGAAGCAGTCAGCTTTGAGGCAAAAGTACATGATTACTCTCCTCGCTGAGAGAATGGAGGCTGCTGTCAGGCAGCGAAGATGAAAGAAAAAGTGGGTCATTTGCTGTATGTGGAGCAGCTGGAGAGGTTGTTAGAGCTCTGCATTTAACTGCTCCACTTTCTGAGCCTGCACTAAACCCCAGAACCACTGCTCTCTGTCACCTTGCAGTGGATCCTCCATTAATAATGCCATCAACACGATCTGTAAGAAAACACAAACTGTGTTGTCAAGGCTTTACATTTAATGTGTAAACAGCTCCCCCAAGTGGAACTATGTGTGCTGAATGGCAGGTAATAAATCCTCAGTGTCCAAATACGAGGTTTTCCTTCATCCTTTTTTGGCAAAGACAGGTTTTACCTCTGTGATGTAGGAATTATCAAACATCCACATGCATACGTCCATTTTCTCCACCTGCTTCAGTTCTATTCAGGGTCACAGGGGTCAAAGGTGCAACACACCCTGGACAAGCCAGTCTATCACTGGGCACTCTAATCTTTCCTTTCTCCCATGACCAATCAGATAATTTCACACAACAAAAAAAACCTGATTATTATGGAAATCGGGTGACTTGATGGTTAGCACTGTTGCCTCACACGTTCCTGGGTTAAATCTTGGTAGGGGCCTTTCTGTGTGGAGTTTGCATGTTCTGCCCATGCTAGTGTGGCTTTATTTCTCCTCACACAGTCCAAAAACATGTATATCTGGTTCATTGATGATGATCAATTGGTAATTCCCAATAGGCGTGCGCGTGCATGGCTGTTTGCCAACATGAGGCCCTGAGATGAACTGGGGACCTCCCAGGGTGTACCCCTGCCTTTTTCCCAAAGAGTGCTGGAATACAACCCTGCACAGGACAAAGCAGGTATAGAAAATGAATGGATGAATTGATTTATAGAAATATCTGAAATCAGTGGACTACATTTATATTTCTTTTTCTTAGTTCCTTACACTTTTAAGTCCTTTGAGTTCAACAGTGGGACCCACTGGCCTATCAATCACGCTTGATCCGACCCAGTTCAGCTTTCACCTTAAAACAGATTTAAATCAATGGCTCGGTCTGGTTATTATAAATGTAGTTTAAATGATTTCACACAGATAAAGACTTGTAAGGGATACTCTGTATACAACAAGCAATAAATGGAGATCTGTGCATGACAAAATGTATGTAATCATGTGTAGGATAAGGGGTGGTGGACAGAGCACTGAACTTATCCTAGACAGTCTCATCAACAGCAGTATTCTCAGAAACTCCCTTTTCCTAACAAGTTTCATCTTTTCTCTCAGGAGGACTCTCAGAAGTACTACAGATGGAGCAGTTTTGGTGCAACAGACAGAGAGACGGAAACCTTGTGGGTGGACCTGAACAACCGCCACAAGAGCCAAGTCAGAATCCACGACATCCTGTCCAACACGCATCAAAAGGCAGCAGTGAGTTGAGTGCACCCGCACACATAAATATGTCTTTTACACCCAACCTTGTCTGACACAAATACATTTTCACAGATGGTGGCACTTTCCTTTGATTTCCCTTTTTATGGTCACAAAGTGAGACAAATAATTGTAGCAACGGGAGGTAAGTCTATGTTTCCATCATTTTCAGATGGAAGCCCTGTCCTCCAGTGGTTTTTAATGCATTTCTTCCCTGCCTCTATCGGTAGGCTTCATATTCATGGGTGAGATTACTCATCGAATGCTGACTGCAACGCAGTACATTGCTCCCCTCATGGCCAACTTTAACCCCAGCTTCTCCAAGAACTCGACAGTGAGGTACACAGACAATGGTACGTAGGAGTTCCTGATTGAAGTGTGTAATGTTGGGGAGCTCCTGGTTCTCTCTCACTGCCAGCCTCGGTGTCCTGCTCTGCTCAGGTCATCTGTTTGTGGTGCAGTGGGACAAAGTACGGCTAAAGAACCGAGAGGACGAAGGACCTTTTACGTTTCAAGCTGTCCTTCACAGCAATGGGACTATCGTTTTCAACTACAGGGATGTAAGTTCTGGATTTTGACTGATTAGCTCTCTTCATCTGTTTGTTAAAGTCAGTGCTCATTTAACGTTGACCCTCCATGAGAAAAAGCTCAGCTGTTGTTTTTAAGATCCCTGTTCCAGTGGAGAAAATTAATTCTACTGAACATCCGGTGAAAGTGGGACTATCAGACGCTTTTATGGCAACCCTCCCTGCTTCACAGCTCTCAGGTCAGTAATGAAAAAGTATGTGTAGCTTGACTGGTCAGTTGCACACAAGAAATGTGGCCAGAAGCAGCGAACCACCCAGGTTTTTCTTGCATCCTGCAGATTGAACAATTGTTTAAAAAATGCATTTTATATACTTCATTTAGGCAAAGTAAGCATTCACCAGCGTTTAGTAAATGACTTTTCAAATTGCCTAACTTTCGACTCCTATCTTGATCGCCTGTTACAAAAATCTACATTGGTTTATGACATTATGTCACACATCTATGAAGAAACTGTCTCACAGAGCTCCAGTGATCATGACAGGTGACTAAGAGAATCAAGAGAGTAGTTATGGAAGAAGAAAAGAACCAAGCAAAGAACCAAACAACAGTAAATCTTAGAAATCTTTAGCGGCCAAAATGACGAGAACTGAAGCAGTTTTGAGTGAAAACTGAATATATGTTTGCAGCAAAAAGGCCATTAATGTTAGCCCAGAGGACAAGTAGAAATGTCAGAATGAATTGCTATTTTAAGCTTCTGACAAAACTTAAAAATGTCATTTAACTGATGTGGACAGATGTAGACATCTGTCTTCCTATAGGTTAGGACCTTACAGACAAATTGATGTAATTCTATATTCGCATGTGTAAAAAAAATAAGCAGATAAGTCTGTATAAGCCAACTAACGACTCACACACACTACTGTCGAGATGCAGTTCATGGCCACTGACAGTGAAGATTCCTTTACAAACATATTATATTTTGCTCTGCTTTTAGTTTATTTGTTTTTTGTTTTTTTTACATTGTCTTGAAGATTTAAACCGACATACCATCTATGAATATCATCGCATCGAGATTAACACCACAAAGATTGTGAGCGGATCTGCGTTTGAGTTTGTGCCTCTGCCCAGTACGTATAGATTCAAACTGATCTTCATGTGACAGCCCAGTTTCATCTTTTTAAGCTCTTTAACTGCTGATTTGAATTTTTTCCCTCCAGCTTGTCTTCAGCACACGTCCTGTGATCTATGCCTAACGTCTAACATGACAACCGGCTGCGGCTGGTGCAACACGCTCCAGCGGTGAGATGACACTCAGTTTGTCACGTCATGAAGCCACAGAGATTCTTTCTGCTCTCATTTTTGTTCTCCACTGACTTTCAGATGTTCGGACGGTATCGACCGGCACAGACAAGAGTGGTTAGATTACAACTGTCCTGAGGAGGTGAGAGACACAACCAATTTACCCAGCTGAGAGGCGAGCAGCTACCTCATTGCTTCTTTCATTCCTGTGTGCGTTCACACAGGCCAAAGGTTCATGTGAAGACTACTCCCCAGCGCCACCTGAGGGATCCACCAACTTCTTCAACTACTCATCTCCAGGTCCAACGCCTTCTTCTGCACAGTTTGACGAGCAGCCTGTGACAAGGGGTGAGTTATTGCAGGTTGGAACTGACAGCTTGTCATGTGGAAAAGAAGTGATCGTGACTGTCCCAATTATACGTACGTCCTTTCAGAGGTAGAAATGGGTTCCCCGGACAACAAGGGGATAACAGAGAATGCGGCCATCATCGCAGGTGTCGTGGCTGCATTGGTTCTGCTCGTAGCTTTGACCTTACTGGCTGTGTACTACATCAACACACACCCCACAGTTGCTCCACCGTTCTACCTCATGCAGGTGAGGAGAAAAAAAATCACCTCAAGCAACTGCACACCACATTGATCATATTCTGTACAGTTTACACATAAACTTTATGGGCTGTTTTCTTTTTTTTTTTTTTTTTAAAGCGTCGCACAAATAACTACTGGCCCTCTGTGAAGTTCCGCAACCAGGACTGTCACTCCAATTATGCTGAAGTCGAGCTTGGGGGTCATGAAAAGGAGGGTTTCATTGAAGCCGAGCATTGCTGCTAAAGATCTTGGACTTCCGGACCTTAGAGGAAGAAAGCACACCATCTTGGGAAAGTAATGGGACTAAAAGCGGATGAATATGGACAATCAGGCAGACCAGTGACCACAAGATGTCCTTATTCCAACCCTTGTGGCTGGACAGTGTTTACTGTAACTGCCCTCTTAGCTCTTGGCCTCTCAGCTTTCTCTGTGTTGTCTGCCATCACACAGGGCTTCAGCCATATTATCTGCAGACTGGAGGGCCTGAGAGGATGAGAGGATGCCAATGAGTAACTGACAAAGACCTATGAAAGGAAGAGGATGTCAGGGAATGAATCGAACAAGCCTTCATACTGCAAACCAATGTACAGCTCAACTTAACTATGTATTTCTGTTATCATCCATCTTATGGAGTTAATTCTGTCTCATGAAGTGTCTACACACGCATTGACTGGTTCATAAAATGTTATACATATGTGGACTTCTCTGTAACAGACATCTAGCTATATAATTGATAATGAATAATGATCATGTTTGGACCACTCTGGACAAAAAGTTGTATGGATGAATTTTAGAGTAATCAAGTTTCGAGAGCTTTCTTTGAACCTTTCTGTTTAAAATGTCTTCTAATAAAAGCCGGCGATCAGTGTGGATACTATTATCTTACTTGGTCAAATGCTGACAACTAATTGAAGACCGTTCTGGACAATATTTGACGGGAATATATTGGTTCCTAAAAGGAAAACTTTGAAGTCCCAGTCAGGTGAGTGTTGTTGGGAAACAAGCTGTTTTATTCACATGCTTATAATGTAGATAACTGCTATTGATGTTAAAGCCTGTTGATTTTACTCAGACTCAGTAGTAAGTCAATTACTGCATTTACTTCAGCTTTTTTTTATTGCACTAACAAACACAAAACATGACATAGCCTACATGTAAAATGGCTAAAAAGTATGTACGAGATGAAAAGGTATTTGTCATAATTGAGTGGTTGTTAAGAAATGTGTGCATTTGATTTATGAATGACAGGAATAATAAAACAATGAAATAAAAAGATGACAGAAAAACCCACTTTAATGGGTCAGCTTTTGATCTGAGGCTAAATTGTGTCCTACATTCACCGGAAAGGTTGATAACACACAATCTTAAAAGCCATTTGTAAAAGGTTTACCCTTGCTTTTTTTTAAAAAAAAAAAAAAAAAAAAAAAAAGAAAGAAAAAAGAAAAATCTCAGACTTGAACTACAAAGCTCAAAACCCGGTCTCTAATAGGCCTATTAACTGGTCAATTGAAAAAAGCTTTTTTATTTATTTATTTATTTTAGATTAACGTCTTTGTTCAGGACAGGTGAAAAATGAAACCAACAACACAAAACACATTGAATATCTCAACAAATAAAACCATAAGTACGTATTTGAATTACGTTTTACAGATATGCCAGCAGTCGATGTTAAGATTTAAAATTCATACAGTGCAATTATGCACGTATTTTCTCGAGTAAATATATATGGCATATTATAACAATATGTGAGTGTACTTCAATAGTTTTCTGTTTGGTATTTTGACACGAACAAAATTCTACAATATGAAAATAAAAACTAAAAGAGGGGGCACCCGGATTTGAACCGGGGACCTCTTGATCTGCAGTCAAATGCTCTACCACTGAGCTATACCCCCGCGATACATAAATGGTAGACCCATACATATTTGTCTCTACCTATAACGATATTGGTGGTTGTTTCATGTTATGTTTATATAATAGCTATCATATTTGATTGCATTCTCAGAATTTGGGGCATAATATATCATGTTTACTACAGCTACGTTTCCGGCTGACTTACGCAGTGAAAACAAGTTGTAATGTGACTCGTTGTCCGGCAGAGGGCGACAATCAGAGAAACCGTCTACGCTATTTACAGTCAATCTATTAGGCTTCCAATCTATTTCATTTACAGTTTCGGGAACCATAACCTTTTCATTCCCATAGTTTAAATGTTGCCCTCGTGTGCATGTTGGTTTTCCTTGCTTTAAAACAAAATTTAAATCTGTGGTAACTAATTCAAATGCATTTCACTAAAGTGGAAAAAGCTCACAAAGTAAAGTTCTTACGGCCACATTGTTGCTTTCTTCTTTGCACTTAGGGTTTTGCTGTTATAAGCATGTCTACAGAATAGTATTTTAATATTATCCTCCAAAGTGTTTGGTGTCTTTTAAGTGGTGCCACACACAGAATTAATTTTCTCAAAAATTCTTTTCCTGCGGATTTATATTTAAATTTGCATAACAAATAATGATAATAGTGATTCCAAAATCTCTTCTAAGTGTTTAGAAAATTCTTTTCGTGTTTGTAAGATCTCCAAACTATTAACTCATTTATTTCTGGTCATTCAACATTGCAACATCTCTACCAAACAAGTGGAAGCTTTTATTTGCAATGGTAAGTGAAGGCACCATGAAGACTTGGCTCCTCCTCAGTTTGAGATCTGGTCCATAAATGAAGAGAGATGCCTGCAGCGGACAGTTGCTCTATTTCCTTTTCGTTATAGCACACCTTTTACATGTGCACACTTTATAGTGGACAACTGAGGGTCTTTTTTTTTATATACCGTGAAGAGTCAGTGGGTCATCATGAATCCACCCTGTGGGAGATGCAATAAACCAGTTTACCCAACAGAAAAAATAAACTGCCTTGACAAGGTAAGTTGATAAAAAATTAACACATACAATAGAATAATTAATATTGTAAAATTATACTATGGTATTCAGAAAATAAGGCTTTGATTGGTGTTGCTGTAGACTTTGATGATTTAGTTTTTATTCAAGTGCTGTAGAACTATAACAAGATAGTTTGGATTTCAAAATCACAGCAGGAAAAAAGTTTTTAAAATGCTTGAAAATATGACTTAATAATTTATTTTATTATAGAAATGTTATATTTAAATCAACTAATTTTGAATCTTTTATTTATTTTACTTTTCTTCTTCTTTCTTTTACTTTTTTTTAACCTTCAGTAAGATGAAATCTTGTGATCCTTGAACACATATTCTATAAACTACTGGCAACATTTCTTCCAAATTAGAAAAGAAAAATATTGTCATTTAGAGCATTTATTTGCAGAAAATGACAAATGGTTCTAAAGAAAACAAACTGATGGTGTTTTAACTTAAGAAGAGTTCAGTAATCTGTATTTGGTGGAATAATGCATCTTGGCATGCTCCCCAGCAGTTTTTCATATTGCTATAAATGGCAGAAAAACTTGCAGTGATCCCGTAATTGTTTCTAGAGCTGTATATTTGTAGCTTGAGAGAATACGCAGTATTTTTGCTGTTCCCTGGTCACTGTTCTTCTGGGCAGAGACCTCTGAGGTCACAGCTCCAAGTGCTCTACTGGCATCACTGTTTCCTTCATCCTCCACATCTTTTCTATTTCCTCCTCCAGCCTTTGGTATTTTGCCAGCTTGTTTTGTTCCTTCTTGATGGGGAAGCTAAGTCTGTCGCGACTGCTCTCTTCTGGAGTTTTTGTTGATCACCACAATGCCCAGTTGGTTCGCCGTCACCAGTTTATCAGTCTGGACTTGGAAGTCCCGTAGGATCTTTGCTCTTTCACTCTCCAGCACTCGTGGAAGTACTTCCCATCTTGACTTTGGGACTTGCATGCATAGTCAGCACCAGCGTTCCTGTACATCACCTCAGCTACCTGATTGTGCTGCTCCATGTTGACTTACCTGCCTGCCCATCCCCCTACTAGATACCCCCCTACCCCCCCTTCTATGTGCTGGATTGTCTCGGGGGGCATCTCTGCACAGTCTGCACCTGGGTTCTTGTGTGTGCTAGACCCTGGACTCTATCAGTCTTGCGCTGCTGTGATTAATGCCTCCATGTTGTCCTCCAAACCAACCTTTTCTACCCTCTGGTGGGACTTCTGAATGTCAGCAGCTTCCTGAGCCTGTAGTGGTAAATGTAGTGTGTATTTCTGCTGCCTGAGACGTTCACTTACCAATTCATCATCGGGGGGCCATATTCTGGATGTATTTCTGGATCTTTTCCTTGTTTTTTTTCCAGCCTCCCTCTTTTGTGGTTTGGAGTTGGTGGAGTTGATCATTTCAAAGGGTATAGGATTATGTAAACCAGTCACATAAATGAAGTACTAGGATAATGGAGAAACAGGAGCACTAAAATATTTAAACATGCATTCACACTGACAATATGACACAAATCATTAACACAGCTTCAGCTCTGTTCTATTTAACTTTTCTTTTTACTTCCAGTATTGGCACAAAGGCTGTTTCAGCTGTGAGGTGTGCAAGATGGCCCTGAGCATGACAAACTACAAAGGCTTTGAGAAGAAACCTTACTGCAGTATGTGAGTGTTTACACTGATGCAACATCAGACTCTGTGCCAGCTCCTTTTGCATTATTCTGTTAGCATCAAAGGCGACACCGTACGAGGGGAAAGAAATCAATCTTTCTGGTCTTGAGCACATTTATTTGGGAGTTTGAAGTCACAACCAGCTGAAAACCTGGAATGGAGTTGAGTCTGACTCCACCTCTAAAATCAGCTGGCATGCATACCACACTAATGTAATATATAACATATTTTTTGATACATATTCATCAGTCTTAAGAGTCTGTGTAATTGCCCAACTTCCAGAAGTGTTTGTTTCATGACAACCGTAGCCTTCCTTAAACAAGCAGACGGTCATTTCCGAGACACACAGACGTGTGTGAAAGGGATGGAAAGAGGGAAGCGTGAACAGACAGATCTGAATCATGTGATTCCAGCCATTCTTGAGCGTAATCTTAGATTAGAGTCCTGGCAAATATGTGCCGGCTTGTGTCTTTGAGGACTTTCTTTGTAATTTCTTTCAGTCAGCCAGAATTTCTTTGTCAGAATATAAATAGAAACTTAGGGTAAAGGAGCTACTTAATGGGAAAATTAATGAGTTTTGGTCATTTTAATCAGCTAATCTAGTAAAAAAGTGAAAACATGAAATGCTGGCAGCCATAAAAATCACTTAAATAAACATTAATAATAATAGCAATAATACTGAATGAACAGAATAATTCCAAAAAAAATCTTTGTTCTTTAAATTATCTTGAAAAAGTAAAATTGTATTTGTTATTATCTTTATTATTAGGCTCATAATAGTGTATGTATTTATTCTGTGGAATGTAATGTAAAGTTAGAGATTATCAAGATGGTTTCTTCAAATTACATCAAAAATGAAACATCTCTGAGGAGGTTTTGTCAAAATACTGCAAAGATATGGTTACTAAAATAACCCCAGTCAACGATGTCTTCGCTGCTCTGCGTATAGAAGTATGTGTAAGGGGGCGGAGTCAGTGACTGACTTCACTTCAACCATTTATTCCACACAGAGCACCTGTTGAAACTAGGTTGAAAAGCTTTGTGCTACCCATTCCTGGCGAGCAGCAAATGCAGCAGAATTGGAAATTTGGTGGAGATAAAGGTGTGGAAGTTGGATAATTCTACCCTGATGTCGGTCTGTGATGTCACCGTCAGATCTGAACGGCTCGCTGAATGAGAAGTTTGATGCAGAACCGGTCCCCTCCAGACAAAGTGAAATGATTATTTTATGTCAGATATTTTAAGCTGGTTGTGGCATCGATCACCCAAATAAATGATCTCAACCACAGAAAAGCAACATTTCTTGCTTATATGTCCCCTTTTATGTTCCACAATATTCTTAGCGTTTTTCAGATGTTCATACAATTTTCAAATTTTTTAAACTAAATTGAATTTTTCATTTTCAGTGAGTTTATTAAAATATGTATGTCACTATAAATTGCTGTAAGTTCCTCTCCTCTCTTCGTCCTCCAGGCATTACCCTAAAACCTCTTTCACCATCGTGACTGACACTCCTGAGAACCTCCGTCTGAAACAACAGAGCATGCTCAACAGCCAGGTGAGATCAGGCCTCCCTGTCTCTGCTATCATCCCTGCTCAGTCTCGCTTTTTTTCCTTCTGGTAGAGCCGCTCTGCCTAATCCCATTTTGTCATCGTTGTGCGACGTCTCTGTCTCCTTCACTTAGCTCTGTGTCACAGCGGGAGATGAGGATGTTCCTCCTCAGCTCAGGACAAACGGATTCCTTCAATTAAAGCAAATGAGCCCTTTGAGAAAGTACTAAGCTAAGAGCGCGTTACCTTGGCGTGATTTCCTTTCCTTTTCTTCACTGTTCTTTAACTCTAATTGAATCACACTGTTCCTGCCAGCCGCTGAACCTGACCAAAGTCCCAGTCACGCAAACCTAACAAGAGCTTTTAACAGTTCAGCTTTAATTGATGATGATTCTGCCACTCGGGTGAGAATTTGCTTGTTTCATGTTATTTGGAAAGAAAAATACGGGGTGCACTTTTGAATGATTCAGTAAAACCTGATAAATACATTATTCTTTTACCATAAACTGTGATAAATCAACTTCTGTTTCTGTAGAATTGACTGGTTTAATGTGTCCACCTTTTCTAGATGGCTGTTTTTTTTTTTTTGGAAAATGCTCCCATCTACCCATCCAGTGGCCTCTAAACCCTGTCCAGCAGAGATTCCTCTCTCGCTTTCCTCTAGTACCCTCTGTAGCTACACAAAATAGTCCAACAGTGGCTCCATTTTTGGTTAGATCTTTCCAAGCTATCATGGAACATGTTATTTTTATGCTACATGGCTAGAACAACACCAAAGTGATCAAATGTACACTAAAATCTGTTTCCTCCTCCCTCTAGCTGTGTCTCTCTTCCAGTCTCACACACTTCTTTGTTTATAACCATAAAAGTCTCGGCAGTCGAGCTCACTGACTGGAGCAGCATATTCCTCATAGCAGGAATGTGACTCACTTGTGCATCTGTGTTTGTATGTGACCGTGTGTGTGTGTGTGTGTGTGTGTGTGTGTGTGGGGATCTCAGATTTACAGTCCAATAAACATTTCTGGCTTTGTTTAATGCTGCAAGTGTTCCCCTGAAGCTTAAACAGACTGAGAGCGTTCGCAGCACGACTGGGCGCTTGAAGATTTGTGATTCACAACAAGTATTAAAAATCTACCTGATCATGCGGTTGATAAAACAGTCCTAATCCTGATCAATGAGTCAGTTTATCAATGATTCCATTTCTGCATCCAGATGAGCGGCGTATGTCCACTTTAAAGAATTTTTTCTCTTTTTAAATGAAAACAGCACATAACTACGGAAGCCCCAACTGGTCATACATGCATACGTTTTATTTCTCCCGTTTTCCCGTGATAACGAGTTATTTTTCCTCCATTTTCCCGTGATAACGAGATAATTAATTTGAGATCTCAAGGGCATCGCAATGCCCTGATGAAGGTCGATAGGCCGAAAGCTTGGTGAAACATACACTTGTTTGCATGGATCTAAGTGTGCAGAGGCTTTTTTTCTTAGTTTTTTTGAGATCCCAAATTAATTATCTTGTTATCACAGGAAAACAGAGGAAAAAAATAACTCGTTATCATGAGAAAACGGCGGAGTTATGTCGTTATCACGGGAAAATTATGTTATCACAGTAAAACGGAGGAAAAATAACTCGTTATGACGAGAAAACGGTGGAAATAAGATACATGCATGTATGGCCCTTTAGGGCTTCCGTACATAACTACTCATCAATCAAGCCGTCTTCTTTCCTTTTTGAAGACTTTATGAATGTTTTAGAACCTCTTTCCGACTGCCAGACTAATTTGTGTTTTAATGTCAGTGTAACTTTATTTTTGTTTTTGTTTTTGTTCTTTTACTCTGAACCTTACACAGTCTGCGTTTGGGCCAATCTTGGACGTTGGAAGCTTGGTGACCATCACTTTCAGTTATTTCTGTTTTTGAAGATTTTTTTATCTGTACACTGATGCACCTGACCAGATAAACCAAAACCACTCTGGGTTTGTATGCCGTCTGTATGTAATCAGCAGCGATGACACACCTGATAAGTGAAAGTCAGTCTGAGAGAAGGTTGAACTCAACGTGCTGATGTGCTTTATGACACAACCTACTCAGATAATTGGTCCAGTGGGTACAGGAGAGATCATCACTGCACACCCTCACTGCTGATGTTTCACCTTGTTGTACCTGTTGATTTTCTCACCTTAATATCTGCAAATAGCCAAATTAGAACATTTTCTTCTGTTCTAAAGTAACATTGGTATTTGCAGGCCCTTTACAAGGAGGAGTTTGAAAAAAACAAGGGGAGAGGTTTCAGCGTGGTGGCCGACACGCCAGAGATGCAGAGACTGAAGAAGACGCAAGACCAGATCAGTAACGTGAGTGCAGACCAGATTTCCGAGTCTTTTTCCCTCGTAAAAAGGTCCATAAACTGACGGCATGGCCAGACAGGAGCAGGAGCAGCGAGTCTGCTCAAATAAAGACAGCCAGCAATTTTCAGTGGCCCAAAAAGAAAACAAGACGGTGCAATAATAGGCACCATTTCAGCATAGGATGGTGGATTTGTAGACTGTCTAAGAAAAGGAAAAGAATAAGAAAGAAAAAGAAAAGAGCTGTGGCGTGAGCAGAGAGAACCAACATCTCCAGACGGCAGCGAAGGATGTCAGAGTGCGATCCTGCAGAGACACACAGGCACATTTCTGACATTTCTCCTCGTCCACTGAGAAGCAGATGCCCTATATGGTCAAAGTCTCTCAGCTGTCCGAACACACACACACACACACACTCACACACACTGAACCTCATGAGAGTACTAGTTGCAGAAAGGAATGATGGGTAATAGCTGCATGTCAAAAGGGCAACATCTTTTTTTTCCCCTGATTTTTTCTTCGCTCTCTTACTTCCTACTTTTTACTTTTCCCTGTTTTTCAGTCTCTCTCTCTCTAGTCTTCAGCAGTTGTTTTTCCCACATAATCTTATCACTGTTTACGCCTCCTGAGATTTGTGGAGGACACAGAAGGCTGAACCTTCTCCTACTTACGTTTGCTCTTCCAGGCCCTAACAGCTGGACACACCTCTGACTTTTTATAAAAATAGGTCATTTTTAGGGTCTGTGTCCTTTGCAGGACAATATCCAGTTCTGGTAAAGCATTTACACACTCATGATGAGCAAAGACAGGGCAGCCTTCAGTCAGGATTATGATTATACTCTTTCTTTAAAGGAAAAAAAGAGGTATTTGGTGCACACATTTTGATTATGTCTTTTTTCTCTGAAATCAGAGCAGGTCAGGCACGGATGCTCAGAAAAATAAATGTTCCCACATAGATTATCAGTTCAGTGGTGGTGAATGTTTTAAAATAACTTATGTTTAATTCAAAATGGCATCTGAATTTCATGATGGAGATCATAAATGGCTGGAACATACAAATAAAGATATGATGGCGTACGTGGGATCAAGCATTGTTTCAAATATAAGGGACAATTGTAATGAACACATTTAAGCAGCTCATAGACTAAAGTTAAAGCCTTTGTAATGAATCTCACACAAAATAACGGAGACACCCCAACTGAATCTATAAAGAGAATTAAAAAAAAGTTAAGTGCATAGCTTAAACAACATAATCTGTTAGGGGTAATGCTATGGCTGGGTGGTATATTGATCACCCCCTCTTTACCTTCAGAACTGCCTTAATTCATGCTGGCATAGATTCAATAAGGTGTTAGAAATAATTCTCAGAGACTTTGGTCCATATTGACTTCATAGCATCATGCAGATTAGTTGGTTGCACATCCATGATGAGAATCCGCTGTCCCTCCACATCTCAAAGGTGATCTACTGGATTGTGATCTGGTGACTGGAGTGTTTGGTAGTAACCTTTTTGAGGCTACATTTTCAAGTTCAAGTACAAGTTCTTCCACAGTTAAGCCGACAGTACTTTGTAGAGCTGCCAGAGGATCATCACGCGTTTACTTCTGGAGACCACAGGCTTCTTTTTGAGAGCATTCCCTGGATTTCCTTTTTTTTCACACAAAATACTTTTGTTTTTTGTTTTTTTGGTTTGGTCTATTTTGGTTTACAGTTCAGTTCCCTTGTATGGATTTGAAATGTGCTGGCTTAATCCCATAAGAGCCCACAAAAGCCTCTTCTTTCCAAAACCTTCAATGGAATAACTCAGTTTGTTTATCCTAAAAAAGGGGGGCAGAGGGGGACACTACCAGTTACTTCACTTTTATTTTATTTTAAATGTAGGATTTATAAACAGTGGATTTAGATTTCATGCAATGTTGTTTCACTCTGAAACATGAATTATAGCTACTGATCAATACACAGAAATGAGGAGAAAATATCAGGTTGTTGACTCTCCTAAACAAGTCTATTGACTAATCATTAAAAATGTTGCTTTTTCAAATAGGCTTTTTTCAAAACTATGGAAAAGCTGCATCATTCAAGCAAAAAAAGGAAAACTCCTGTCATTCAGACGCATGTCCCGCCTCCTTGCTCTCATCATCCAATCACACGCCTTTGTTAGCCCAATATGCATTCAGCGCATCTCATACAGTCAGAAACCACAGAATATTTCAGTAATATTTTAAAATCAGTATCTGAATGAGGCTCCAGAGTCGCTTCACTATTAAATCACCTTCTATTGATTCACCATTTCACTTGATCAATAAGAGACTATTCAGACCATTGAAGGTCAACTCCAGGTTTTCCTGGTTAACAGCAACTATTCACTGGCTCTCAAATACAGTTATTTTTTTCCTCTTTTTTCTGGTTCATCAAAAGTCTCTGAGATATTTTATTTTATTTTATTTTTTTCCTTATGATCAGTTGTTTCAACATCTGCTCCCACCTCAGACACAACGGACACAATATTATCTAGAAAGCAGAGAAAGTACGTAATAATTTCTCTAGAGAACTTTATTTATTTCCTCTATGGAAAGCTTATCTGGATATTTAATGTTAGCAGATCAATCAGCAGCTCAAATAACGACTTCATCTAAATTCAGCAATAACATAAAAATCATAGATTTATTGTCCACAGTAAGAATGTTTTGTAAAATGAAGAATGAATCCATGTTGCTCTGATGATATTTAGTGATTGTTTGAGATTTAAATCCATCCATTGATCTGCTGGTATTCTTATTATCAGCTACAATATAATAATGACATCCAGATATTTTACCGGGAGTTTAATATGTTATTGTTTCAGTATTTCTTTCATAAAACAGTGCTTAAATAATCATCTCATAGAGGGTAAGAATATGGGTCCACTAATGAAACTAAGGCCAAACATGTTATGTGTTTTGTTTTGTTTTTTTACTGAGTTATTTCATGCTAATTTCTGGAATTATTTCAGTTGTGAGTAGAAAAAAAAGCAATCTTAATCCATCTCCATCTCTTATTTGAGTGTTTGAGTATTTAATTAGTTGAGTGTCACTGCTGCTCAACACAAAGGCATGTTGTGTTACCACTAAATCAGAAATGAATAAATAAAAGAAACATAAAATGCGTCTCGAAAGTCATTGCTGGTGATATCTTGTGTAAAATTAATTTCAGTATCTCAGTCATAACATAAACAGGCTGATGCATATTTGGACTAGTTGAATGAAGACTTGCTGTTGTCTCCGTCTCTGTGTCAAACAACCTGCTAAAATGCACCAGAATACTGGAAATGAATCTACTTTATTAAATATTCCCTGTATTATAAGTTCTACTACTTCCTGGATATACTTTTCTATCCTGTCATTTTGTCTCTTAGTTGTTGATTTTTCAGCTATACTGTATCCTCATTTGGCAGAATAAATGTTGAAGAAACATTCATATTTCATTTGTTCTGTATTGTCAGATTTCACTTGGATTTTAACCAAAAGGATTTTGAACTACTTGTAACTAATTAAATAAAGGATGACATCAGTGTGTTGCCTCTGTTCAGGTCTTTAGACTGCCAGACAAATATCAGTGGCAGGGAGAAATAAAGAGCTTTATTTAGAAATTCACCATGCAAGAAGAAAAAGGTGAATTATGACACTATATGTGTCTACGTATTATATAACACATTTAATTTTTACACAATGCATTGATGAATACATTTGGAAACATCTTTCTTTAGAAACAGCCCCGGCTCCTAATGAACTCATTTAGAGTGGTTTTATTATTATTATTATTATTAAAAAGGCAAAGAAAGTAAGCCAGATAACAGGTTCTGATAAATGCTTTTCAGATAATGAGTTAATTGATAAATGCAATGTAGGTGCGATGAAAATATTTATGATGCACATTTCTACTATGGATGTGACTTTTGGTCAAAAACACTATTCGAAATTTGCTAAAAGCTATTTGAATAACGGTTTAATGGATCAACAATAAACTTCCAAATCACAGAACAGTGAACTCTTCACTGAGTAATTCACCTCACATATCAAACAATAATATAGGCTTTCAGTTTTATTATTATTATTATTTATTTATTTATTATTAATTTATTATTATTTTATTATTATTATTTTCCATTTCTATGCAACCACGCCCATTTTCATGCCTGTTAGGCGGAACCGCAGGTGAAACAGCCCGTTTCGGCAACGATATTTAAAGCATTTGAACAGTCAGAGCAGAATAACCCTATGACATATTTTTGTTAAAAAAAAATCAACATGTCGACGTGGTCGGGGTCTAGACAGGTGCGCAGTCTATTGACAATTAGACCGGCTGCGGAGAACACGCGCTCCGATGGCATGGACGTAGCTGGCGCACACAGGTAGGTGCTCGCCAACTTTGCCAGGCGGGGGTAATTTCTGTTGATTGGCTTTAAGTTGGGAACTAGGAAACACCTTCATTTTTGTTCAGAGCTCCTTTTTTTTTTTTTTTTTTTTTTTTTTTTAGTGGAACGCAACATAAACCAAAACGGCATTCGAAATTACTATTCTTTATTCTGACGCCTCACGAATATTGGACTATTCAAAAATCATGTCCCATCCCTAGTAGAGGCAGCGTCCGGCCGTCACACTCTGAGACGATCGTTGCTGATCTGTCGCAGCCGTCTTTGGTTGTTCATCTTTGCTTTCGTCTCATCATGAGTTCTACCACCACTGTTCCTGAGCTACGGAACATTTTTACCTCTGCTGACCGTCTTTTGTCTGAGAAATCGTACAGCGTGAACCCAGCATGAGGACAAACTGAATCACCGCAAGTTTACAAACTCATCTTGAAATTCAATTCAGTACAAATCAACTAAGCCATTAAAGTACCCTCTGACAGAATACCTGCGTTTCAACTAATGGGGGGGTTCTGGGTAGTTTTTCAGGTTTCAGGTGAACTACTGCCCCCATGTGGTTTGGCGTGGTAGTTTACATGAAACCAGCCCCGTCACCGTAAGAGGAGACACGACAGCTAAAAGGACTGAGGAGGAGGTGGACCCTGTCAAACCTCCAGCCTACTAGTTTTACCTGGAGCCCCCACTAGGGGAAACACACCTTTAAATGCATATTACTTTTAAACTAAGAAGACAATGTAGACATCTTACAAAGCTGCTAAACTGCGACAAACTCAGTTCAACTCTATCCTGACTTATCCATCTTGGCGTCACCTCGTTTGCTCTTCTGCCAGACGTCGTACTCCACATTTCTGAGCAGAGTTGGGTTCAGAGATCGCCTCACCCTCTCGGGCAGCTGTCGACCGCGACCGCGGCCCTGAAACACACACGCAGACACATCTTTTCACTGATTTTAAACCTCCAGGACAGCAGACGCGTACAGGAGTTCAAAGACGTGTTTGTGCGTTACCCTGTGGTTGTGGCTGTTGTGTCTGGAAGAGGCGGAGTTGGTTTCGTTTCCAACCCTGCATTACGAAAGCACAGATGTGATGAGCCTTTGGAAGTAGCTTTTATGGTTTACCACTTTTAGAAATGACAGGGAGGAAAAATAAGGTGTGTCCTTCAGTAAACGAGGAATGAAATTCTAACTCCTTCCCATACGACATCTATTTTTGAGATTCCTGACATGAAATGAGTCAACTATAACAAGGTGTATTTGAATAAATGTGGTGTCAAAATAAAAGGTGTGAACTATGTTAAAATCAGCAAACTCTTCTGTGTTTCTGGGCGATAAACGCACAGATTTAGTTAGTTTGGGGAGCATTTCACGCTCGTACACTGGAGTCTGTTGCACTGTGGCAAGTGGGAACCTTAATTAAGTCGGTCTTCATCGAAGAAGGGGTAAACTTTTTCTTTAGATAAGACTTTGGACTTCCTACTACCTATCTGAGGTACGATGAATTAAGTATGATGGCGATACAAGATACTACTCTGATCTGGTATGTGATCACGAGAGTTTTGGGCCGAACGTGATGCAAATGTAAATGAAGCAGTATAATCAAAGAACCATTAAACAGAACTGAACTGAGTGTCAGTGCTGCGTACCACAACGGCTCGTCCGTGTCAAGGTCGGACCCGTCGCTGCTCCCGCAGGCAGCCATGCTGTCATCACTCAGCAGATCGTTTGGCCGGCTGATCCGCTGACACGAACCCAGAGCGCTGCGGTCCACGTTAAACACGCCGTCATAGAGAAGTTCATAGAGGACGGCTGGAGGAGATGCAGAATCATTAGATTGATGCCTCAGCCTCACACAAACGATAAAAAGGACTTTAACATGCGCCTCACAGTTAAACGGCAGCAGCACGGTGCCAAGATGCCATTGGGAGAAAATTAAGAAAGGAATTTGGGTTTCAGGATGTTCAGAACACAGCCAGCAAATATCAGCAATCATATCTCTCTAAAAGCACAAACGGGTTCCAATGATCAGTTTCTGAGTGATGTTTCTTAAAAAAAAAAAAAAAGTAAAATAAAATAAAAACAATTTTTTTTGTCATAATTTTTTTCTCATATAACCGCAAATTAAAAAAAAAAAAAGACAAGACTTTTGTCTTTTGTTGTAAAATGATGAATTTTCACTGTTTTTTTTTTTTTAAGTAAAAGTGTCTTTCTCATAAAATCTCAAATTTCAAAAGAATCACAATCTTTACAAAAATTTTCAGTTTTATTACGGTTGTAATTTTATGTCAAACTGTTATTTTCCAAAGAAAAAAAAAGATTATTTTCCAACAAAACAAATTTAATTGGTTTTGAGACATTTGTGATGAAAGTCTTGCAAAATTTAACATTTTACATTGAAATTAGCATTTTTACAACTGCGATCAAACAAAAAACATTGTGATTTTAATATAAATTTTATTAAGAGTTGTGAATTTTGTAAAGTTTTAGATTTTATGAAAACATTTTATTTTTACAATCAAGTCCACTAACTAGCAGGAAATCTGACAACCTAGCTGGTTGAGAATGTAAAGAATAAACCGGCCCTTTAACAGTAACCATGGTGATGTCTTAGTTTTTCAGCAAGATCATCGACCTTCTCAATTATCTTCTGGCATTTTTTAAATTCACAAGTTCAAAATGTGCATAAGTGAAAAACAAACAAATAAACCTTTGATGAAATTATGACTCCAGCCCAACAGTGCGACAAACGTTTTAAATCAAAAAAACAGATAGCAGACAGAACATGACTCCTTTTGGGTTTTTTTTTTAACTGCTTTTTGTACTCACACTGACAGAGAGCAGTGTTCTTGACCCGGTTGATGGGATAAACGCTGTCATAGTGGTTTCCATTCAGGAAACACAACTGCACCTGAAAGACAGAAGAAACAAAACGTTTACTAAATATAAGGCCGGAGACACCAGAGGAAGGTAAATCTGGACTCATCACATCACATGACCTTCCTCCCTAGAAAAACGATTAGTGAGGCTAAATGACAGTTTCATACTTTTCACTTTTCTTCACACTGTACACATGGAAGGGTGTTCAGTTCAGGTTAAATAACTTGTGTTTTAACTTAAGTGAATTAAATTGCTGCAACATTAGGAGGGCTCTTACGCATCTGTTCAGTTAAATCCTGACAGCAACCTTTTGCTTTTTAGCCATGCGATGTGTTTTTAAACTCACGCTATGTAAGCATAAAACTCCAAAGCAAGGTCTCCACCCTGGCATGAGACATAAGCAGGTGCAGTAAAAGCCATAGATGTCCAGCACCAGATAAGATTGCTGCTCTGTTATATTATCATTTTATTTCTGAATCAAAACACAAACAGTAAACCTGCACATCTTAGAGCAGCCTTTTAAGGTGGCCATCCTACGGCACACCTGTGCAATAATAATGCTCTCTAATCAGCATCCTGACACGCCTGCGAGGTGGACGGAACGTCTCGTCAAAGAAGTGCTCAACAACACAGATTTAGACAGATTTGTGAACAAATATTTGAGAGAAATAGACCTTTTGTGGACATAGAAAAAGGTCTTGGATCTTTGAGTTCAGCTCATGAAAAACGGAAGCAAAAACAAGTATTTCTTTTACATTTTTGTTCGGTATGAAAGAAAAATTATTAATGTGAATAATACTCCACAGAACAATTTATATGTTTTTTTAATTAATGATTTTAGTTTGAAAAGTCTCAATTTTATAAAGCCTGCCATTTTTGCCTTTTTATGATGTTACAAGATTTTACACCATTTTTCAATGAAATTTGCTTTTTTACAAGTCAACTGTTTTTTTATTTGTGACTATCCAATTTAAAAAAAATCATTTTAGCACATAAGCCACAACTTTTGTGAAATTTTGTGACAAAAAAAAACACTTTTCTTTTCTTTATAAAATTGTGATTTTAGAACAAAAAGCTGAAATTAAATAAAATTTGTAAATTTGCAACTGCTGTAAACTGATGTGAAATGTTGCAAAAGTTTATATTTTCTGAGAAAAAAATAATAATTTTGAGTTATAAAGTCACAATTCTGAGTAATTTCTGATTCTACGACAAAAAGCGTTGTTGGAGGACAGTCTTAAAAAACTTTTAATAAAATCCAAATAAAGTAAATTTTAATTTGTGATTTTACAAGAAAACTTTTGATTTTAGCAGAAAAGTCTCAATAATAAGATC
>JBAMYA010000011.1:9806538-9833225 GCA_037176975.1 Arrhamphus sclerolepis | reverse complement strand
ATCAGACAGGAGATCAAAGATCATCTAATGAGAGCAGACCAGCTGGTTGTTTCTTTACTCACCTCCAACTAACGTCTTTTTATTTGTCTCATGTCCAACGTTTAGTTCATGCTTATTTATTCATATGTAAATTTATTTATTCAATACATATTTATGTGTCTTTTTAGAATTTGTGAATTGACACATTTTTTACTGAAAGGACAATAAACATTACTTTCTCCAACAAATGGAAGTCTGTTTATTACACAAACAAAAGACGTACAGATTTCTCTTTATCAAACAAAGGGTGAAAAAACTTATCGGATCTGACTGACAGGAAATAGTATTTGTCATCAGCTCCTGCAGCGCATCACTATTAAATCATTCACAACACAGTTTCCTTGAAAATGTCCTGAAGCACCAATAATGTCAGCTGAAATGTCAGCTTTCTGGTCTCAACTGTGCAATCACTTCTCACGCAAATTAAGCTAAATGAGACAAAAAACAAAAGCTCAAGCGATAGCGAATATTACATGCCTCTTAGAATGTGCAGGCTTTTTAAAACAGCAAAGTTTTCAAAGAAAATGGCATATTTCAGAGATGGCTAATAAGGGAATCCACTTGTTATTCTTACATTAAAATGTCATCATTAGGAACATACTAATTAGCCTTAAGACGGTGTCGTTTTCATTCCCATGGGGCCTCGGCTCCTTCAGTTTGAATGTAGGCTGTGAGGTCCTCATACAGGCCTCCTCCGCATGTCTCAATGGCCAAGCCCTGCAAGAATGAAAATAGGTTGGTTTTTATAGACTTTACAGTTATAGTTATGACTTAGGGGATTCCAAATAGCGACAGTTTTATTTGTATATGATTCAAGCATGAGTCAAAGATAAAAATGCACAGCTGCTAAATGCAGCGACAGAATGGTTGACATTAACGAGGCCTACCGCAAAAAAAGGGTGCAGCGTTATTTGCATACCAGCCAGCCATCTCACACAACAACACAGACTATTGGTTCAAAAGAGATATTTGGATATTTGGATCTTTTCTTCTGTCTTTCACTTTATGGCAGTGAAACTGCAAGACTTTTTCTCTCTCTCTCTCTGCTGCTGCTGCAGCTTTATAAATCAATTCCATTTCTGATATAGATGACTTTAGCAAAGTTTTAGAATTATCTCAGTTGGATGTTGCACTTAAAATGTAAAAGCACCGATATATTCTTCAGTATACTAAAAAAGCACAGAGAAATTCATCTGCCTTTAAAATGAAACAACAATTTGACTGTTTTTCCTGCATTTTTCATTTAAAGCAAACTGAAATGTTTTTTTTTAATGCATGAACATATAGTTCTACATTCTATTTCTTAACCCACAGATGTCTATTATCTAATTATTCTTGCTAACAGGTTAACATAAGGTCAACATGAAGGCTAACATGAAGTCAACTTGAAGCTAAATTACTTTCTGCACTCTACATTTCTGACGGCAACTGTGACAAACTTTGTTTTGCAAGGAGGTTGCTTCCTGTAGTCTTTCAGTCGATCTTTTATATCAAAACACAGCTGTTTTAGCATTATGCCACACTGTAAAAGATCACCTATTTCTAGGGAATGAATGTCTTTTTTTTAAGAATTAAGAGACACAAACCTCATAAATGTGGTCCGTTTCGGGCTCCTCATATTCAGCGTCCCTTTTTTCAGATGTCTTTAAAAAAGACAGAAAGAAAAATGTTTAAAATACATCACTGATCAACAAATGCCTACATGAAATAAGGACATATTTAAAGCTTGTAAAAAAAATGAGGCCTTCTTGTTAAAGTAACCCACTGGAGGCAGCGTGGTGAAGACTCCAAAGTTACTCTCATTCACCTACCTGTATTCACATAGTTTAGCATAAATCCTCTGTTGTAAACTAATTCTGCAGGTCGTCAGATTTAAACAAAACAGATGAAGCCAAGCTTTGTAACATTAAGCTCATTCAAAGTGCATCCAATCTGTCTGAAAGCATGCCCTCTGTCTCTTCACTGCCATTTTAATCAAATTTTAACAACTGAGCACAGAAGCAGACACAGGCAGGATATCTTAAAAAACACGTGACAAACCTTCATCTTATCTACAGGTAAATGTCTGCACGAAAGGACAATGAGAAATAAAATTTAGCATTGGTGCTGAAGTTCAGAGTAACCCATATTCCAACACAAAACATATTTATTCACGTTCTATTATAAATGTAATTAAGGATGAGCGGGGACCAGGGGTCCTTCACTACATTTTGTGAGTTTGGACCAAAATAAATACTTTATTCATTGCTTTTTTCTTTTTTCTTTTTTTTTTTCAAATGTTAGAATGTATTTTGGTAGCTGACACCCATTTTCAAAAAATGATCACTGTTTTTGATTGGATGAAAAATAAAAGTTGACTGATTACTTTAAGCACAGATCCCGTGTTTGCCAGGCTCAGTGATATTTCCTTAGAAGAAGAACTGTCTCATCACTTCATCACTACTGAAATCAAACTCAGAACAAATGCACACTCTCATGCATGCTGAGTGGAACTCTGTATCATGTAAATGTCCACAGCGAGTCCTGCATCGTACCTATTCATCATACTTATTCATCAATCAGATTAATGTTTTGTTCACGATATTCCTCACCAGTTTCTGTTTCCGCAGCAGTACAGCAGCAACACACACAGCTATCAGCAGGCCCTGGAGGACGATGAGACCGTCCTTCATCTGTGACCTGTACTGGGCCTGAGAAGGGTTGTTGTGTCCTAGAGGGGACAAAATGTTTTCAAAGCTAAAATGGTGCAGACATAAAGAAAACAATACTATACACGACTGCTTAAAATCTGTGTTAAGTCTTCCAGTGATTCAATATGTTCTCCCAGCAACTTACTGATGACTTGGACTTCAGTTCCAGGTCCCCACGCTTTCTTTATTTTGCAGAAATACACCCCAGTGTCCTCTGTTTGGAGCTTAACGAGATGAAGGATGGAATTTTTCATCGGACTCTTGTCATTGGATGTCATCCTGTCACTGTTCGTTATCTCTTGTCTTTTGTCGTACATGTCGTCGTATTTGTGAGCCTTGAACCACCTCACGGTGATGTTTAGAGTCTTCTCGTGCGTACAGTAGATGGTGGCTCTAGAGCCTCTTTTCAGACTGGAGAACCGGGGCATCTGTTTGACCTGCAGGGCAACTGTTCAGACGGAGAAAGTTAAAACACATTGTTGCAGCAGTAATTCTCATAAATGTGTCTTAGTCTACATTTATTCAAGCGATTTTGCCACTGCAGGTATGGCCTGTAGTTGCTGTTAACTGTGCCGTACACCTCCGCTATGATACCTGCTTTAATATAACAATCACACAGTAACCCATGAGATCTGATCTCTTAATCATAATTTTGCATAAAACTGATAACAGACCTAATCAGAATGATCTACTTCATTGCATTAGTTAAAGTAACAAATACAAAGAGTCATTTGCTCAGCTGATGTTGTGTTGGAACTGTAGAGATTTAAAGTTTCTGGTTAAAAAGTTATTTATTATAGTCACAACCAGAAATACCAATCCCACAAATCAATTAGAAAAAAAGTACTGCATTGGTTACTAAAAAGTCAGATAATCAATTGATTTACGAGATTAGCAAAACATTAACCCACAATCAGCCAGTTCTGCCTCACAGTAAAATCTTTGGTCTAATGGGCTTTTGTCCACATGTCCAAAATATAATAAAGATACATAAAATGCGACATGTATTCATGACAACCCCAATTTCGAAAAGAGTTTAGAAAATGTAATGTAATGATTTGCAAATCTCCTAAAAACATATTTTATTAGTGATGGAAAATAAAGAACATATCTGATGCTGAAACTGAGATTTTTTACCACTTCATGGAAAATATTAACTCATTTAGACTTTGATGGCAGCAACACATCTTTAGAAAGTTTGAAAAAGGGTGATGTTTATTATTGTGCAGCACCCACACTTCCTTTAACATCTGTCTGTAAACATCTGGGAGTTCTGGAGTTTTAGGAGAGGAATGTTGTCTCATTCTTGTCTGATGAAGGATTCTAGCTGCTCAACAGTCCTGGAACTATGTTGCTGCATTTTTCATTTAATGGTGCTGGAAATGTTTTCTATTGGTTAAACGTCTATTGGTTAAATTGTCTGGATGGGAGCTGATGCTGCTCTAACATCTCCGTGTATTCTTCAGCATTGATGAAGCCTTTCCAGATGTGTAAGCTCTCCACGCCATGGACACTAAAGTAACCACCATCAGAGATGCAGGCTTTTGGACTGTCTGCTGATTACAAGTTGGATGGTTCCTCTCCTCTGCATTTGTGGACTGTAGGTGAACTGTGTTGGTTTCTGGAAGTGTTCCTGAGCCCGAGCAGCGATGTCCACTAGAGAATCATGTCTGTTTCTGATGCAGTGCTGCCTCTGAAGATCACACACATCCAGTTCTGAGGCTCCTCCTGAACAGTACTATGTACTGTTGATGTTGGGATCTTGGCAATTTTACATTGGGGAACATTTTTATGAAATTATTCCAGTTTTTGAACACAATTTGTTGCAGACTGGTGAACCTCTGCCCATCCTTCTGGAAAGCTCCTTTTATACCCAGTAATACTCCCAATTAACTTTCCATAATTAGTTGTCTTTTCTAGGCTTTTCTAGGCCTCTGTTCCAACTCTTTGGAGCTGGGTCGCCGCCATCAAAGTCACAATGAGCCAATATTTTCCATGAAGTGGTGTAATGTCTCCTTTTCAGCATGCGATAAAGTCTATATACGCTATTATGAGATTGGTGTTCTGTTTTAGACAGCATCCAAACATCTTTGGAATCGGTCTTGTAATATTTGTGCCAAACATTCTGCATATTCTGTATATTTGATTGTTATTATTTTGATTGTTTTTCCTTTTAATATTTACAACCCTGAACATAAATTTATTGTTACACAACTGTAATTAACTGGAAGTAAAAAAGAAAAGTGAAACGTTCTCGGAAAATGCTCGGTTTTCTGATTATGACATTTGGCTGCGACATTACCATCGTGTGACTTTCACACACCGCAAAACAGGTGTGCAAAGCAAAATGTACATATTTGTGCAGCCTTCAAAGTATAGAAATGTTTTATTTATGATCATATGTGACAGTTTCACCTCATGCATGTTATGATTAATTCTTGTTTACAACTAAATTGCACATATTTATTTTGCATTCTTTTGATAAATGATGCAATAACTGAATGAGTAGCTCAATGTCAATATTTATGTTCTTTAAGTCATTTCGTTTTATATAGCATATTTATTATCTAATCTAAGAGATAATCCACATATGAAGCGAAAGAAAGAAATAATCGCTGTGTCTTTGTCTCTTTCTTTATTTTACTCGAAAAAAGGTCTAGTACAAAGTGAATGAGCTAATAAAGTTATTATAACTCTGTTGGATACGTATTATAGAAAACATTAGTTCATTATCATGACAATAACATCTCAGAGGAGAACTTCCTCTTTTGCCCCAGATGGCCAGGAAGTAATGGTACTGTGGAGTCAAAAATAACATGCAAAACACTTGTATGCATTGTAGCTGTGGTTAAACAGACTCAAAAACTACAATTAAATGAATATATATGGCTTTATGAATTCACACTGCCCTTCTGAAGCAAACTATAAGTATTCTTTGCTATATTAGAAAATTTATTTTAAATGTTTTAACATTTACTGGTGTTGCGATTATTGACTGCATCATTTTTTTAACACAAGAAAAATAATTTATTGCACAAAAATCTGTATTTACCTGACAGACTGACCAGCACAAGTCCACAGTATCCTGCTAGAGTCCAGCGCATGGTGACATACAAAAGAAAAAAAAAAAACGCTTCAAATGCAGAAGCTGCCGGTGTGTCGAAGTAGTTTTGAGCTGTCCCCAAAGCGTGAAGACGGAGGAGAAGTGTCTGCAGCAGAGGGCGTGCAGTCTGTCTGCAACACAATGTGAGGCAAAGCAAATGAGGGGATGAGTGCTTTATCACCAAACCAAAATAACTTTGAACAACCCAACAGTCAGGGGCCAAAAATTCATTCACACGTTCAGACCTTCTGGGGTCAGATGAAACAGTTATGTGAAACCACCAATACACGTGAGTCAAGTTCATATTTATATTGAAGTGCATATATATTTTACATATACACATTGCATTATACTCTCATTATACAATGAAATGAAAGATAAGAACAAATAAACAACTGCAGATTAGAAAAGAATTCATTCAATTTATAAACCAACTTTTCACTCACCTTTCTACGATGGAAATCAAATAATCTTCAGAAAGTTCTCCTCAGCTCTGTTGCAGAGGTTGTGCTTCTTTGTTACCTTAAAAAGTAAAAGGTTAATATTATATCAGTCTGGCTGCAGGGACGTTAGACTCATTATCACTTAGTTTAAAACAGATTTATGAGTCTTGAAAGATTTAACAGCAAATTATTTTGATGTACACCCAAGTGCGAACAAAACTGTTTCAGTTGATGTTGTTTAGGTCCCTTGGCAAAGTTAAAGCCCTTAGACCCGAGGTTGTTTAGATGTAAGCCACACAGAGAGCCGTCATATTTGCGGGATGCTGTGACATAACAGACCCCGAGCAGAGTAGAATTATTCATTCTTCGTGTGTTTGTTACATCTGAAGTCAGCATCACATCATGCTGCATTTGCTGCACTTTGGACGTGGGGTGTGTAAAGTTGTGAAAAGGTGCGTTATATGTCTTATTTATAAAAGCTTTTATGTGCAGTGACATTCTGAAGAGTAAAGATGAATTTCAGGGTTTATTTGTTTCCTAATTTTTGTCCTTTTGATGATCAATTTCTGTATTCTATTTTTATTTTTTTTATTTTAAAACAGTGTTAAAAGGGGAAATAATACCAGTCATGTGCCCACTGTCTTCTTCCATATGCACATTAAAAACAGGAAATATAAATTATTCATCACACTAAAATCACTCTGTCAAGTCAAATTAGGATTTGATTTCCTTAGCAATTGCTTCTCGAAGACCACTTCCACGCAGGTGAACTGCAAAGACACCGGTGATCCCCTATTCATTCTGCCTCCACTGTTCAAATGTGCATTCACACTGGCCAAAGGTGCAATATCCCCTCTCCAGTGTGCACTTTCACTATGCATTGTGATGTTCTACGATCTCAAGTCAAATCCTATCCTTTACCTAGTGATCCACTGGTAGCAACAAGTCTCAATATGTGTGGTCGCGGACTGTTTTATTCAGTTGGGACATAAAGTTTCATCTGGTTGTTGCATCGTGTTCTGACCTCAGTTTCCCCTGCTGGTGTTACTACACACACTCCAGATGCCTCAGTTGGTTGAGGGAAGGGAATACTATTATAATGACATTATAAACTAAATCTGTGAACATGCTGAACATCATAACCATTAGCAGAAGCTTAAATACATAAAGCGTTCTAGTGTGACAGAAGATCCCCATTGTTGTTATGCAACACACAAAATCAGTCAAGCGTGAAGGTCTCAGGTCAACCAAGCTGATCACATTTCCCTAATTCTAAAAACTGACATGCTCTACGACGCCCCAGCTTGATATTTGACTGCTGCATGAAAGACTGGTCAGTTGTGTGAACAGAAGATAAACTGCTTTGTGATCTGCTGGTTGCAAAAAGTCTCAATATATCTGGTCACGGACTGTTTTATTCAGTTGGGGCATAAAGTTCCCATCTGGTTGTTCCCGTGAAGGGTGGCATGGTGCTTTCGCTTCAAAATGGAGATACTTTACTTGATCTCATTTGAAAATAATTTTCAGTTGATTCAAGCAATCAACAACTATTTACTGAGTCATTGTCCTGGAAAAAACTGTGGTTGGAGTCACAAATAACTCAGCAAGATTTTGACATAACCGATTTAAAATTATTATCAAGTCCATATTATTTACTAATGAAGCTCTTTGTTAGTTTTTAAGTCAATTTAGTTTAATTTTTGGGAATTTTCTGGACTTTACAGTCAGTTGAAAATCAGCAACAACCACAAAAAAGCACTTGTCAAGTTTGCACAGCTGCCAACTAAGCGCTTTTATCTTTTTGTAACCGGGGTTGTCTGATGTTCATTTATCTATAGTTGGAAATCACCTGGTGCTAAAAAGCTTATTTGAAGCTTAACACAAAAATATTTTCAGAAAAAGCACATCCTTGATTGTTATATAACTTCAAAAGTCTACCTCCTGGATGATGAAATTAAAACATGACAAGATCGAGTCTGAGCATCGAGCTTATAACCACCAGAGGGCGATAGAGTGCTCCAGAAACTTGCAACATGAGGTCACAGCCAACTCTAACCTGCAAGAAATATTTTATTCTATCACTATAACAACTTTTAAAATAACAAAATGATATAAACATATAATAAAGAGAAAAAAGAACAGAAAACACATTTATAAAACAGGCAATACTGATTTTAGGTGTACATGTAACATCCTCCATAAGGCTTTTACTCCAGTCAAAATGTAAACAAAAGGAGGACAGAGTCTTTTGAATATGACTGTACTATGAGAGGAGGCCATAAAGAAGTGGTGCAGCAGTGGATCTCAAGCAGGAGTACTGTAAGTCACATTACTGAAGTCTGACAGGAATATGCTGCAGCAGCAGGATATGATGTGGAAAACAAAAGTTCATATTTTCTGTTTCTCATCCAAGACTGATGTTTAAGCAGTGCTGAAGACAAACAAAATGACAATACTCATAATAAATAAACAAAATATGTGTAATTCAGTGGTATAGTGTTAAAAAAAAAACTATAAAACTGTAAAAGTGCTTATGTTATTCTTGTACAACACAGAATCTTTAGGCACTTGAAATATTTGAATAGTTTTCATCATTTAACTCCGATCGGCCTTGATCTCAGTTTACAACACAAGCTCAGAATAATCTGGGGAGAAGGGCATCAAAAGACATCAAGAGGCTGGACTTATTTTCCAGAATTACAGACAGCGTGAAGACTGTGACAACATGATTAAATATTAACACAAAATTATAAAGGAGTTCTGATTTCATCATAAAGTCTTTGAAAAACACGTGATTAAAATATTAAAAGATTCCATACACAGGACAAGGCTGAAAACATATGTTGCATGGCCATCATCTTTGGGCTCTGAGGCAGCATTTGAGGTTAATTAAACTGATGCAATTAAACTAACAGTGAAAGTTGCTGCCTGGTCAAAATAACTCTTCTTCAGCTTACAGTTAAAGCAGTTTGTCGCTACGGCCACAAATATACATTAATAATTTTCTGTGGGAAGGAAAATAACAGATTTGAACAAGATCCAGACACAAAATTCAGAATCCCTTTTGTAAATAATGCACATCGTCCTTGTTTGAAGCCAGCATCTGTGCAGGTGTGGAGTCTGTGTTTACGAGAGCTGAAGGATGTGTCTGACTGCCATGTAGAAAAGGTAACGCGTGATAAAAATCATCTGATCAGAGTTGGTCTTTAATGGCAACCTCAGACAAACAGCAGCACTGAACCTTCATGCGACATCATTTGTTTGATGAAAATAAAGTCAAAAAGAAAAATCATGTGGGCAATCCTAAGTACCCCCTTGATTCAACATCTGTCCACAGGAAGTCTTGTGGTTTCTTCAGATCTAGTTTTATGAACCTCAGTAGGCTACTTCTTCCATGCTTGTTTTCAACAAAAGAGCTTTCTCAAGTTGAGCCAAGACTGTGCTTTCGTGGATTTTTGCTTCACTGAGATGATGTTTAATGTCTTTTTCTCTAGCTGACGTGTTTACACACACCCAAATGCTCTAGACCATCAAAATGCTTTCCTACTGAAACTGTATGGTAGCAGTAAGGGAATATTAAGCACAGCCTACATATTTTTTATTTCCTTTTTGGCTTTATTTTCATGAAATTGATAATGGCATTACTTTGGAAAAAAAAAACAACAACAATGCACTGGCATTCTTCTGTGCTTTTATTTGCCTAATAGGAAGGCATACTATGATCAGATGAGTTTTATAATGTTTTTGCATACAAAAAAACTATTAAAAAAGAAGGGATATTAGCTTTTAAACATGACTTTATCAAATCTGGAGCACTTATGCTGCCTTCCAGCTCTGCATGTTCCAGATGTTTCCCTGGCGAAATGAACCTTGCTCAAATTGATGAAACACTAAAGGAACCATCTGAATTGTGTCAATTAGAGCAGGGAAACATTTAGGACCAGGGTTCAGAGATACTGTTTAAAGGGAAGACCTTGCTCGTTTCAGCAAGATAATTCCACTTCCCTGCTGTGGATACTCGTTCCACAGCACAGCCCCGCAGTACAAGGATCAGAGCATTACACCAGCCTGTCTGAGATCCTTTTACCCACTGAAAGAATTACAAAACAGCAAATATTACAAATGATGTCCCACTGTCGAACAAAGTGCCCTTTGGAGCAGGAAAATACACACATTCTTCTATCCATCCATTTCCTGTTTCATTCTGTCAGGGGGCACGTGGGGGCTTAGCAGGCAAGAGTTAGGGGACTCCCTGGACTTTTTCAATGAGCCACCACAAGACCATGCAGCTCCACACAGACATGTACAGTAAAAACAGAAATATAAAACCTCTCAGTTTTAAGTGCCTTGAACAACATTGTGTAAGTGTATTTACATTAACATTGATGGCGTTTTTAACAAAGAATGCGCTAAGATCTTGTTTTGATTTTAGGCTTCATTGTATGTATATTATATGTATGTATATATATTATATTGAATACATCATCACTTTACTCAGAGTGCCTATAACGTCTACACAGTTGCATATCTTCAGATATTCAGAGTAAGACATTTGAACTCTCAGTTAAGAAAAACACAAGCAACCTTTTTTACATGAGAGCATCAGTTAGAAGACATCTGACACACAGGAAGCTTCTGACTAAATTTAAATAAAATCTTTAAATAGTTGTGATCAGCGACATTTTGGACATTTGTGTATTGCTTTAACTTTAGAGTCAAGTGCTTTGCAAAGCATATAGGCGGTATTTGTCCATTTTAAAACCATAAAACATTAAGTCTTAAAAATTACCTTTACGGTTGAACCTGAGACAAAACCTCACTTAAAGTTTAAAGCAAGTACAAAAATAGAATTCTTTGGGTTTTTTGGGGTTTTTTTTAGTGGGCGAATCAATTTGTTGAGGAGCATAGCAGCTTTGCTTAAGTGCCACATTATGTTAATATCACTTATTAAAATCAGTGTCTAAAACAAAGTGAAAGTGTCTGCTTTCTACACTTTGAGTTTTGCAGTTATCCATCCATCCTTCCATCCATCCATTTCTATTTATTGGTATTTGGGCCATCGGTTACCGTAAGCTCAGAGGACAGATGTCCCCTTCCCACCTACCTCCTCCAGCTTCTACGGAAGGAGACCAAGGAGCTCTCAGGCCAGCCAAGAGGCATAGTGTCTCCAGTATGTCCTAGGTCTGCACCAAACCTTCTTCTGAGTTGGACATGCCTAGAGCACCACACCAGGGAGGTGTCCAGGAGGTACCCTGGAAATCTTAAGTGCCTCAGCTGCCATTTTTTAATGTGGAGGAACAGCGACTCTGATCCAAGGACCTCCAAGATGACTGAACCTGTTGCCTCCAGAGTCTCGTAAATTAACGGAGCCCAACACAGCTGGCACCAATACATCTCTGTTGTAGAAGTGAATTAAATATCTCTCTCACAAGACCCCTCATGATGTGTTTGGGCTTAGTGGGTCTATCCAGCATATTTACTTCTCTCTGATCAAAATTACCACCATGTGGTGATCATTGACCAATCAGCTCCTCTCTTCACCCTAGTGTCCAAAACAGATGACCTCAAGTTCAATGATACCAACATAATGTGAGAAGCCATTCGCCCTTATCACACTCCTCCACATTTCAATGTCAATACCCACATGAGTGTTGTGCCCCAGTAAAACAATGTTTTCCCTTTTAGGAGTACTTTCCAGCGTTCCTGTAAGGGATTCCAAGAACGCAGAATAATTTGGTGCATGTATGTGACAATCACAGCATACTCCCCAAGGTGAAGGTGCAGGAAAGTTAACCTCTCACCTACTGGGGAAAACCCCAGTGTATCGTCTCCAGGTGTGGAGCTGTAAGTAAATCCACTCCCACTGACTCAAGGAACCCTGAACCAGGAACCTTGTACGTTGAGGTGAACCCAACAACTTCTCTACACTATTTAGAAGCTTAAGAAAGGTAAAATTCCAGATCCCAAGAGCCGGTTTTGGCAACAGTGGGTCAGAATTCTGAGGTGCAGCAGCTGGTGATCCCCAAGGAGGGCTTTATAATCATATGACCATAAAAAAAGAAAAGAAAAGAAACTAACATACAACACACACACACATCACTTTTGAAAACAGAAAGGCATTTCAGTCTTACACAGGCAACTGAACAATTTATGACCTGGAAGGCATATACGATGGCAAGAGTGAGAACCTTTCTGAATAAGCTGCTTATCTGCATTAATTTGCTATATACTTATCGAATAGACACATTAAACATTCACAGCTGGAAGAACTGTAGATGGACCCTTGGAGTTAATGGCTGTCTGACCTTCCTTTGACAGCAGTGACTTTAAGTAAAGTGCTTTTGGTAGCTCTGACTCAGATCTGATGAACATTCAAGAAGAATTTTTAATCATTTCTCCTCACAGAACAGCTGCCGGTCAAACATTTGCAGGAACGACTCTTATAAGCTCAGGATCATAATCCTGCATTACCCAGCTTTACTTAAGCTTCAGTCAGCAGACAGCAACCATGACATTATCCTTTTTGTGCCATATGCAGTGCTGAGTATTTTTGGATTTACTTTTGTTTTGTCAGTATACTATGGGTTCACTTTCTTTTTCTTCCTTCAGTGTGAATGATGGACATTTGTTAAATAGAGAAACATAACTTACACCCAAATGCGTTTTTATCAGATTAAGTGTTTGTCTATTATTGTAACTCAGATGAAGGCCAGATCACATTTTATGGCCAAGTAATGCAGACAACCAGTTATTTCAAAGGGATTCAAGGGGTTCACATACTTTGTCTGGCCACTGTTAACAGTGCCTTCTCTGAGAAACTGAAGTAAATTTTATTAGATAACTAATGAGGGATTAGAGCTGCATTGGCAGACTGACAAAAGTCAGATTCTGATATCCTTCCTTTAGTTACAAGTTAATTTAAATATATAAAACCAATTTCTCTACATAAAATTGTTTAGTATCCAATTCTAGGAAATAGAATCATCATTTGGAGTAATAAAAGCTTTTAAGAGACTTAAATGAAGGAAAATAAATCTGACAAGGCAAACAGAGAAGGGACAGGAATTGGATCAATGTCACACAGATTACAGCAGATATGGTGACTTTAGACGATGAACTACTTAAAGTCAATCCAGCTCTCATGATGAAATGGTGTTGTGTTTCTTTTAAAACTGAGGCAGTTGTAAGACAAGAGTATCAGCATGAAGTTTAGACTCAAAGTCAAAACATTTGATTAGCTTGCTCCTGAAACATGTAAACTCTGGCGCATGACATAAACAGCTTAAAATCCTGTAGACCAGCGAGGACGATTGAGATTCTGTCATGTGATGTTCACAATCCTCTTTAGTAACAGACATAGTCCCAGTAAAAGCCATTTAAAAAAAAAAACAAAGGTAATGCTGACCTAAATAAAGACTAAAACCAGTACGGTGCATTTAAAAACATTGTTGTTCAGTCCTCTGTCATTTGGACTAGAGCAGTTATTGAAATATGTTGAGGAAGCTTCTTTTACCTTGAAGCTTCGTGATTGTGTTATAAAATCAACTAGATTCTGGTCCACAGTGATATTTCATCCTACATTGTCAAACTCTAGCATTATTTATTGGCAAACATCAAAGACAAAGAAAAATAAATACATCTAAACATCTATAAGCTTTGCATAACTTCTTCATCTAAAGTGGAAAACTAGGGACACTTTGTGTTCGTAAGTACTCTCTGGATTACTGGTGCAAAACATCTGGGGGAACTCATAATTCTCTTGTGCAGTTTATTATACAATTGACTCTCTCAGGGTTTCCTGTAAGGCCAAGACATGATGGTTGGGGGCAGAATGTAATAAAACCTCATTAGTAATCTCTACAGGGACCACAATCTTATTTGGCTCAGGAGGCTCTTGACCACACTGCGCCGCCTCAAGTGACAGTGTCTGGGGATTTAGGTGTTGCTCGCTTTCTAGAGTTTCTAAAGCCGCTCGCTCCATTTCCTCAGCAAGGTCTGCGTTGCTCCCATAGAGAACGCCCAACCTTCGAGCAAGCAACCCCTCTTTTTCCGGTGGATCTTCCCCTTCATCCTTTCTACCCATCCTCTTTGATCGGTGCAGGAAAGCAGCGTGGCGGATGCAGCGCCTCAGAACATGGGTGCGGTAAGCCCTCTGAATGACTACGGCAGCCATCTTCTCTTCTTTGTGGCGCACCGTTGTGGTTATTGGAGCAAAGGAGTCTGAAGTGGGATTGCTTAGGATGAACTTAGCCTGAATGCTCTCCCGCATTGCTGCCATCTCCACTGTGTCTCCCAGTACCATTTGTGTCACAGCCAGCAGAACATCCAGGCAGTGAATCCTGTCTCCAATAACCAGGGGCAAATCCATTTCAATCAGACATAGCCGGTTGGGCTTAGCAACTTTCAGTGGCTCTTGCAAGGCATCACAAAAATCTGAGAGCTGGCTAAACTCTATGAACATAGTTCCATCTACGTCAAACTTCTCCCAGGTTTCATTGAACATTTCAAAGTCATCCTCACAGAGTGCATCACCACTCTCCTCCTGTGCCACATTGAAGTTCTCTAAGATGATGGCAATGTACATGTTGACCACAACTAAGAATGAAATGATGATGTAGCTGCAGAAGAACATCATGCCCATGCCTGGGCTGCCACAGTTACCCTTTACATCTGTGCCTGGATTCTCGAAGTCTGGATCACAATCTGGAGGGTCCCTGTTCAAAATCGGAAGTAAAAGTCCATCCCAGCCTGCCGATGTTGTAATCTGAAATAAGCAGATAATGCTCCCACCAAATGTCTCAAAATTAAATATGTCATCGATTCCAGCCTCCTTTTTGATATAGGCAAAGTTGGACATGCCAAATATGGAGAAGATGAACATAATGAGGAAGAGCAGGAGACCAATATTGAATAAGGCAGGAAGTGACATCATCAGAGCAAAGAGGAGTGTCCGAATGCCCTTCGCTCCTTTAATAAGACGCAGAATCCTGCCGATCCTGGCCAGTCGGATAACTCTGAAAAGAGTTGGGGACACAAAGTACTTCTCGATGAGGTCCGAGAGCATTGTACCTGAAATAAAAGCAGAAGCAGCGTTAAGAGTAAACTCATCCCCATCTGAACACAGTTTGGGTGTGTAAAGTAAAAGGCACCCACCAGCTATTGACAAGATGACCACGATGAAATCAAAGACGTTCCAACCATTGGTGAAGAAGTACTGCCGCAGTGCAAAGAGTTTCAACACACACTCCCCAGTAAAGACAACAATAAAAGCCACATTTAATTTAAAGAGGAAATCCTCCTTCTTTGCACTCTGGTTATCTGTTTCCACCATCATGGTCACCATATTGAGACAAATGAGCACCATGATGAAGATGTCAAAGAACTGCTGACTGATAAAGTCAAACACAAGTCCCTGGACTGGGTTCTGAAAGTCAGAGAAAGACACAAGATAATGCAAAGTAAAGCATGGGACGCCATTTTCATGCAACGCACTATCCTGTATCTTTTTTTAATGCTAAACTAATTCATTGAAAGTTAAAGCAGGTTATGACTTAAGTCTTTCAGTATGGAGGTCGCAACCATACTGATTTGTCAGTTACTATTTTTGCCATTTTTATGCTTGCCATCTTTGTTTTTTTGAAGCTGGTTGGTGCAAATGTGGTAAAGGTCTAAGTAAGTAATAAACAACACACTACAATAGAGATGTGCCTAACAAAAGGTCACCTCAAGCTACACTGTATACCTTTTTATTGCTATAACTATAATTTACTGTCAGTCTTAATAAATTATGCTCAAAGATTTCAAACTGGTAGTATAAACAAAAAGATCACCATATTATGTAAAAAAAAAAGGTCACCATGGCAATAAAGAAAGAAGCAGGGTCTTTTTTCATAGACCTTTAAACAAACTTTTTTTCCTGCAAACTCAGCAGTCGCCTCCTGCTGCCAAATTGCAAGTCAATTCTACGTCAGCTTACTGTCATTGGTCAGACTCCAAGGACGTGGTTCATGAGACTGTGAGTCATTACTGACATTACTGTCATTGACTGAATCTTGTAGTCGCCAGTCACATACCGTTGGGCGTGGAATCGGCTTCTGCGGCTTCTTGGAGCCAAGTTTCTTCATGGCTTCATAGTATTTTTTTTGCTCATCAGTCATGAAGATGTCTTTGTCTCCAATGTACAGAAAAGAAACAATACAATTATTATCACTATTTTTCTTTTCTTTCTTTTTTTTAAAATGTGCATTAAAGTGACGTCTAAATGTAACAAGCAGCAAACATGAATTGATTTTGAATGAATTCAAATGGATTCATGTCAAAACTCAAATATTTTTATACTTATCTTTTTCTTTTGCTGGTTGAAATTGTCAATAATAACACCGATGAAGAGATTCAAGGTGAAGAAAGAGCCAAAGATTATGAAAATAACAAAATATAAGTACATGTAAAGGTTAATCTCGTAAGAAGGTTGCTCCTCAACCTGGAAAAAAATAAGTAAAAAATGATTAGTGTTCTTCAAAATGTTATTTTTCATTAAGAAATGGTTGTTAGACAGTGAGAGGAAGCTGTATCAGATGGTTTTACTAGAGTAATACTGTTCAACACTAAAACCAGAGAAATATTGGATAACAGACAAATAAATTTACCTTAACCGTTCTTTCCTTGCAGATGACATCAAACCAAGATATTTCATGTTTTTTCTAGCAACGTCATTTGATTTGTTGATATACAACACCTTCTATAGCATTTTGAATGGTTTTTGCCTCTTTGTAATTTCCGTTTCCGCAGATCTTATTTGAGACTTATTTTGTGTTATTCAGCTAACAACCATGCAGCAACATATGGTCCTGAGAGTTATGTGAGTTATATGCAGGGGGTCCAGGACCCCAAAAAGGTTGAGAACCACTGTCTTAGAAGAATAGCGTGCATTGTGTAATTGATGGATTATGCAGTAAGTCCAGTATTTGTAGCATTTAATTGCTTTGGGTTTTAAAACTGAGCACATTTACCTCTCTTGAGTCGACAGCAGCATACATGATGTCCATCCACCCCTTAAATGTTGCCTGTAAACAGGGAGAACACTGTCTCAAACCGACTGACAACAACTCAAAGCGACAAGTATTTTCTTTTTTCTTTTTTTGTCCCTCTGGAAAGGTCTCAGCCTGTCATCACAGAGAGATTCCTCACCACTTGAAGCAGGGACAGGTAGCCTTTTCCAACGTTGTCATAGTTGACTTTGACGTTGACCCAGCGGGCTTCCTGTGTGGCTTCTTGGACCGCCATGCAGTCGCTCCTATTGTTGACCTCAGTCATGGGGAAAAGCTCTTCTGTGGTGGTGTTGATGCAGCGGTAGAACTTCCCAGCAAACAAATTCACTCCCATGATGCTGAAGATGAGCCAGAAAATCAGACACACCAGCAGCACATTGAAGATGGAGGGAATTGCTCCAACGAGAGCATTCACCACCACCTGCCCAAAAGAGAGAGATTTGTTTGACTTTTATTGAAATACACATAATAAATCTTTTTTCATCTGAGGCAAAAGTGAAACGCTGCTGTTTGTCACCCAAAACTTACCTCATCTCTGTTAAAGCAAGCATGCACTCAACACAATAGAGAAAAGGTGATGAAATTAGTGCAAAGTTAGCCGTGCTATCTACTCAAATGTACTGATGCTTCCAAATTTCAAAGAGCATGAGGAGTGGCCCGTGACTCACCCTCATCCCTTCGAATCTTGACAGTGCTCGAAGAGGCCTCAGTGCTCTGAGAGTTCTGAGGGACTTGATTGGTCCAAGATCAGAGTAACCCATCCAGTTGGCAACTAAACTGATCAGGGAAATCTATGGCAGAAACAGCAAATTTACCAAAACTATATCCGACAAACATGCATATGTGTACTCTCTAAGTTAAACATACAACCAGCATTAAAACACAGCAATACTTACATCCACAATGAAAAAGTCCAACCAGCACCAAGCGTTTGTGAAGTAGGTCTTGAAACCATACGCCACCCATTTAAGGAGCATCTCAATGACAAAGATGTAGGTGAAAACTTTATCCGCAAACTCCAGAATGATTTTGACGGTCCGGCGTTTCTCTATGTATATGTCTTCAAAGGCCTGTGGAAAGTAGATGTTCGATATCTAAATGTCGTAACAGTGTTGTAATGTCTTTTAAGAGTCAGCATATGAGAACGTTGTTTTGGGATGGATGCTTTCACCAGAGCGCCGCTGCTGAGGAGGATCATGAAGATGATGAAGGTTTCAAACCAGTCGTGCTCCACGATGGTGAAACAGGCCTTACGGAGATTCCACCATTTCTTGCCTCTGCCTTCGGTGATGTCCACACTCAGACAAGGCCACCTCCTCACACAGTCTGAGGACAGAGAAAAGGACAATTACTTTGTGATCTACAGTAAAACTGAAAATAATAACTGTTGTTATATTTAAAAAAAAAAGAATTTTAGAGATGTTCCTTGTTCAAAGTGATTTGATTTGCTTGCAGAGAAGTTGTTCATACTTTCAGTGAAGCAGGCCTCTGGCTCCACGGGGTCAGGTTCTTCTTCCTCTTCTTCTACTGGTTCAGGCTCAGGTGGTTGATAGTCCGCTGTGCTGCACACTGAAGAATCGTCGTCGTTCAAAGCGCCCATGAGCTAAACAAGCATCATAATTAAAGCCCCGAAAGCCATCACGCATACTACATACAGTACGTTGCGAAATGATGCATGGCAGGAGGGTTTGCCTTCGCTCGTGTGCAGTAGACCTGCAGAGTTACTCACTTTGATTTTTCCTGGGATACTGGACCGATGTTCCAAGTTTACCTGAAATATCACAGGAAGATCAAATCAGATACAACAGGTATTGTACAGAGTTTTTTTTCTTCTGTGAACTGCATTTCATAAAGAAAAGTCAAATAAACCCACATACATATGCTTTTCTTTCACTTGTTATGAGATCATTATGAGGGGTGGGGAGAGGGGTGTGGGGGGTTATAGCTGGAATTTCATGACTTCATGTACACAACATTTTAATTCAGCTGATAAGACTAGAGTTTGTCAAACTATATTTATGAATAGAAATCTATGTGACGTTCCCTGGGATGACCTTTAATGTGTTTCAGCATTATATAGAAAAACTTCATAAAAACATAATGATATTCAAATAATGAAAGTCTGTCCGATCAGATTCAGTTGTACAGAAGTCTTAATGCAAACATTCAATAGTAATACAGAAACTGACGGGTGATAAATGTTTTTAAGGTGAACAGAAGTTCTGAATTTGGCCGATTCATATATAAGTTGTGGTAGAAATAGTTTTTATACAATAGTGGGTTTTAATAATCACTTATGGTCTTAATAAGTAGACAGAAGTGCATGTGTAGTTTGTTCCCGCCATCTGCTCCCTGGAGATAAAAAAACACCTACTTTCTCAGGAGCAACAACATCTCTTTCTCTCTCACTTAAATGCATTGTCATATTCTTTATATGTGCCATTCACTCTTTTTGGTCTTATCAAATGGAGTGAATGGAAAAAAATAAAGTATATATAAAATAAAGTACATGTTTTTCCATAGCATAAATGTTTTAATGAACTTAACAGCTCAACATCACTGTGTATTCTACGACGCTACTTTACAATTTGCAGGGACTGCTGAATCCTTGCAAGTTGCCTTTTTCTTTTTGGCATTTTCAACTTGTTTATCCACGACGGCATTTTGTTTGTGTGACTTTTTTCTTTTTTTTTTTTTTTTGGATAGCATCCTGGTTGCCCCAGAGCCAGGAAATCAAGCATGTAAATTTCAGTGTGCTGGCATGATCACATGACTGATCAAGCATTAAAAACTGCTGCAGGGATCCTCCTATGTTTTGAAAACCAAAATACTTTTGTTACTATTGTTGAAACACATTTTCCTTATCTACATCTCTTACTGTATTCGGCTGATCACGACTTTCATCTGCAAACTCTGAGTTGTCAACCTCGTCTGCTTCGTCTTCATTGTACTCATATTCACTCAGATTTTCAAAATCCGACTCTTCTTCTGCAATCGGCACGTTGAGGCTAAACTCTCCATCCACAATAAACCCGGAGGGCTGCCTTTCGACTGGACAATCCGATATCCCATCTGCCACCTTTAAAGTCTGACAGGTGTCCAAATGGTTCATTTCAATTTCTTCTGTTTTGGAGTCGACATCATCCACTGGACCCCCATCGGGCTCCTTGGGCTTCTTGCCGAGACTCTGCAGGATTTTTTGAATGACAAATGCTTTCAACCAATTGATGCCCCGTGTTATCCGGCCGATAGCAATCTGGAGATTGTTCATCTCTCCATCGTCGTCCCCTGCAGAGAGGTTGTCTCCGCTGAAGGAGTTGAGCAGCAAGGCCAAGAAGAGGTTCAGCACCTGAGTTCCAAGAGTGAAAAAGGGAAATGTAAATATGCAGAAAACATAAACATGATGTGTCAGGCATACAAGTAGCACTGTAGTTTCCTCTTAGGCTTGAGGTTGTCGGAGCAGTCCTTCTCTTGTATCAAAGGATGAATATATGAGTATAAATTGTGATGAACATTTGTTCTGTTAACTTGACGATTTGATTCCCTCCTGGCAAGAAAGTGAAAGATCAACTCATGAGGAAGCGAATAGCCACTGATCATCAGCTACAAAAGTGAATATGTTAATGAATTAAACATAAAATTTTGGTTTAGCTCATGTATACACACTGGTATCAGTGTATCTTATTTTGTTTGCCTCTTGCTGCAGACGCTGCTATCTTTAGGTTCTTAACTCTGTTAGTCAGTTTCTCGGTTCCTGTTTCCCAGGTTTAGCAGGTTATCACAGTTACATGAGCTGGCTGATCTTTCTCATTCCAGCGCAGGAGCTGTGCATCAGTTAAAAGGGCTGATGTACAAAACCAAAGCCCACAATGAAGGGGTGGAATAAGATATGATGATTTATGATCAGAAAGAAAGAGCAAAGGTTTTGGTGTTTCCACTGTTGCACAACATAATGCTTTTCTCAGATGATTGCTCATTTGATTTCCAAATACGAATAATCTCATGATGTGTACCGCTCAGACCTTTTCCTCAAAATAGTACTTTAATCTTTGGGAACAGGTCAATTGACTGTTAACAACATCTTTTTTATGTTATACACACTTCTAGCAAAAAGAGCAGAACACCTTTAAGACCTACAATCTTCAGTTATATCTGCTACAAATTATTGGAGCGCAGTGATAAAGACAAAGCAAGAGCACCAGAAGACGATAAAGAATACAAACAATCAAAACATGCATACAAAATCATCACCATTTGTCCCAAAACAGGTATTTACTTTGCTCTATAGCTGCATTGCTGATGGACCAATTACCGCTGCATCAATTACTATTCTATCTGCTATCAAATGACTTCTCCCTTACACCCGACAAGCCCCCCGCCACCTGAGCTCTGCTCGCTCAGCTGTCTGTGTTTGTTCCCTGAGCGGCAGCATGCTTACTTGATCTGGATCTTAGCACATACTCAAGGTCAAAACCACTGTTTGGTTGCTCAAGTCATTTGATTTAAATAGAAACCCTCCTCCTGTGATGCATTTAAGTATATTCTTTTTCATTATGTGATTGAGCATCTGTGAGTGGAGAGGAAGGAGGTGTGTCTGAGATCTAAGGAACCCGCAATAATTCTGGCATGGTGAGGTCGACACAATACTTCAGCCACATCTTGATGATGAGCCATTTCCTTTTTTATTCTATGAATAACCTAACAGGAAATTGTCTTGGCTCTAGTAATTAAATATGATCCTGAAATGATGCCTGAGAGAGATCATCCGTGTGGCCTTTGTCTGTGAGGCCAAAATAAAAGGTCATGGACAATATTTTCATGCTCCAGACACCCACAATTCCTCTCAAAGCATTACAAAGTATGGTGTCTATTATAGTAAATACCATGTCGAGATAGTCTTTGTGTTTGCGTCTGTGTTGTGACGTAATCGTCAAGACAACAAAAACCCTAATATGCTCACTGGTTACTTTTGTCATGTGTTTAAAATTTCAGAATTTCATACTGTACTAGTCAGCTCTCATGGTCCATAGCGGAAACAACTTCTCCTTCAGCTATATCTGTCTGTCCTTGGCATACCTCATCTGAGCAATTAACAATAGACTGCTAAGGCATGCAATCCAGAAGATCTCCTGGTATTATAATAGGATAATTGTAAGATTTAGAAAGATTTTACAAAACAGTTTCTCAGCTTTACAGCTTCACAGTAGTGGCAGTAGCTCAAAGTTTTCTTTCTTTTCTTTTCTTTTTTTAATGTGTGGAGCACCAGTAAATGTGAACTCAGGAAGGGCTAACTAATGAAGCAGCACTGTATGTCGGCATAAACATTAGAAACATGGACCTTAAACGGACAGATGGACCTTAAAATATATACTGAATGTTGTTTGATTGTGTTGTGCTGGAAGCTCTGCATAGCATGTCTTTTAACCGGGTTATCCGAGATTGAGCTGTGTGACATCAGTCTTTAGCTTTAACCTTAGCTTTAACTTTAAATACGTTTAATTTTCACGAAACATCAGAGTTGGCCCAGAGTGAGTACTGACATAAAGAGTATTTAGCAAAAGAAAAGATTTGGCTCAAATTTCTCCTCAACTGGGTGCATTGTTAGCCAACACTCAAATGTACTAACCTGTTCAAAATGTTGATAGAATAACTTTCCAAAATGATGTTTTGTCATTTGATAAGCCCTCAGAGTGATCTATTTGTCGTGCTGACTCCCCTCCAGCATAGCTGCCCTTCGTCCTAGTCTGGTAAGTTGTTCTGAATTATTTACATGCTCAGATTTAAGATAGCTTCAAGCAGAGGATGAGTAATTGCTGGACTCACCACTAGATTTCCAATGACCATGACCAACATGAAGACCACTAAACACATTGCAGGTCCGGCCACCTCCATGCAGTCCCACATGGTCTCGATCCACTCTCCGCACAGGATGCGAAACACAATGAGAAATGAGTGAAAGAAGTCATTCATGTGCCAGCGTGGCAGCTCACAGTCTTCTGAGATCTTGCACACGCAGTCTTTGTAGTTTTTTCCGAAGAGCTGCATGCCCACAACTGCGAAAATGAAGACGATAATGGCCAGGACCAAGGTCAGGTTTCCTAAAGCTCCTACTGAGTTACCAATGATCTTGATCAGCATGTTGAGTGTGGGCCAGGACTTTGCCAGTTTGAAGACACGAAGCTGCCTCCAACATACAACACAGACAAAGGCAGTGAACAAAAACAAATTGCAACAAAACTTAATGGATGCAAGTAAATAAAACCACTGAGTCTCACCAGACGGAAGGACCTCAGGACTGAAAGACCCTGGACATTTGCTAGCCCCAGCTCCACCAGGCTGAGAGAGACAATGATGCTGTCGAAAATGTTCCAGCCAACTTGGAAGTAGTAGTAAGGATCCATGGCAATGAGCTTGAAAAACATTTCTGCTGTGAAGATCCCGGTGAAAACCTAAAAGAGAGAATATTTTCTTCAGCTAGAGTAGGTGATATCAGGTCTGCGATATCAGAGTCACTCGGTGCCACAAAATAAAATCAAATGTGGCCAATATTCACCAGATTCCCAATTGAGAGCATGTTGTCAAACTCTGGGGTCATGGGGTAGTGCTCCATGGCCATGAAGAGGGTGTTGAGCACGATGCAGATGGTTATAGCCAGGTCAACAAAGGGGTCCATGACTACAAAGTGTACCCACTTTTTAAAGACAATCCAGGGCTCACAACAGTTCCACTTCAAGAACGTGTCTGCAAATTTGTACCAGCAAGGTGGGCATGGCCTCTGAGCCTCCTCCAACTCTAGACCAACAGAAAGGGGAGAAAAGATAATATCACATGAAATAGAGTGGGATATTATTAGACAACTGGTCGTATCTATTGTTGGCCAAACATGACTGTCTTTATAGGTTTGATAGAGAAGCTCATGTATACAATTTAAATTCACACATTTGGTGTTAGACAGCACACTTGGCTGACATAGTCCTAGCTTAACACCAGGAGGTGTCATGCTGAATGCTGGTGGGGGTCTCAGCTGCACACAGTATGATTAATGTGACTGTGGCAAATTCAAGAATAATACAACTGTACAGGCGTTCACATAAATGAACATTTAGGGTCAGTAACTGCTTGATAATCTAAGCAATTACTGCTTACATTAGAGCGTCTTATGTAAATCCTCCTGGACATCTCCAAACTATGGCGCTCCTTTACACTTCTAGATTCCTTCATCCTAATGCTCACTATAAAACAGCACCCTGAAATGGCTTTATGTTGTTGTGTCAGTTATTTAACTTTAATCAATATAAATATATATATATATGTATACCCCCTTTAGGGTGCACTGTATGCGTGTGCATGAGTGCAGTAGTAGCTGTATTTGTGCATCTCCAAGAGACAGTACCTTCAACTGCAGCTGCTGTAAGCACAGTCATAGCACTAGCGGATCTCTGTGTCAGGCCTGGTTCATCCAGGTAAAGCATGCTGTGCACAGAGTGCATCGACTTCTCCGTGAGTTCATAATCTGCAGCAGACTATAGAACATGATTAGAAATTCTATGAATGTGCATTAATAAAAAGAAAATATGGCATGGTAATTACCTACTCAGGTGAGTTGGAGTTGAAGTTACTTTGATTAAGTAATTAGAAACTAACCTCGTCCATCGTAGGTGATCTGATCATCAGATGGGGGACAATTCTCCCATTACAGTCCTTGACGATCTCATTGTTTTTGAGATGGTGCTCGTCATCCTCTAACTCAGATGTCGTGTGATGACTTAGTGACTTCTTGCTCGTCAGAGTGGCTCGGCTTCCAAGAAGTTGAGCCTGTTTATTAGAAGATCAAATTGTCAGCTGGAGACTGTAAGTGTGTGATTTTGGGAGAGGGGGGAGGGTTTATTTTAATTCACGGTTCTTACTATGTATTGAATGTACCAGTCCCATAGGTCTGGACATACCAGTAAGTTCACCCCAAGGTCAGAATGACAAATTACAAATAACTCCCCAAGAACTAGAGCTCAGATGATACAGGCCTCGGTTAGCGTGTTTGCATCTGAACAAACCACAAGACTTCTGGAAAAATAATATCTGAACAAACCAAAAAGATGTTAACAGAGGTGTTTTACGATATACTCTATTATACGTTTGGTAAAAACCAGCCACAGCATACAGTATAGCATGCTACAGCAGTACAAACACCTTATACCATGTACCGTGACAGTGGAAGGGTGGATATGGTTTGTTTTGCAGCTGCAGGATGTTGGCAGCTTTCAGTAAACTCGTGTGTTCTAAAGTCAATGTGAATCTATCTGCTCTGTTGCTACAGTTTGGCACAAAGTATCTTAAATTTAATAGAGCAATAAAAACAGGGACACATGAAAAACTACAGATGTGTTAAAAATAACAACAGTGTGTTTAAAAAAAGTGAGTGAAGCACTACACTGCAAAAACAAAGATATATCTCATTTTAAGAATTCTAGAAAGAATTTTTTTTGACCCCATTGGCAGATTTATGTATTTTCCTTCATATAACACAATTTAACCAGACTTAGGAATACATATCCTAATATTCCTATTCCCATTCCTAATAGTTCTCTTCAAGAAGGACAGTGAGCCAACATCTGTACACAGTTGTAATCTCTGAGGCATGTCCAGGATCTTCCAGTTGGACACACCAGTTGGACATGGCCAAATTACCTTCCATACAAAAGTATCCAGGAAGTTTCTTAACCAGATGTCTAAACCACTGCAGCTGATTCCTCTATGGAGGAATAGGCACAGGTAGGAATATAGATCAACAGAGAGCCTCGTATTTTGGCTCAACTATCAATTTTTTATAAGTACAGAGACTGCGATGCTGCAAATGCTGCACCAATCCAACTATCAATCACTCACTCTATTCTCCCCCCAAGAGACTCATTTCAGTTGGGGCAACACCTCACCCCAACCCAGAGAGAGTCCATGGCCTCAAATATGTAGACACTGGTCTTAAGTCCATCACTTTACTCTAAGAAAGCGTGGGCTAATGGTGCTCACAAGGCAACTTCATCTGCAAAAAGCAGAGTTGTGGGCTAGAGGAGAGCAAACCATGGCTGTGCCAAGAAATTCTGCCCATAAATGTTTTTAAGAGAATGAGGAACAGAGGACAGTCCAGATGAAGGCCAACAGTCAGAACAAGTCCCATGCTCCTCTCTACATGTTCTACAGCATAAGACACCAGTGTTTCTTCTGAATCTGAGGTTTGACATTAATCTCAGCAGGATTTGTTGTTTTGTCTTTTTTTTTTAAATAATAAGAATCATCCATCCATCCATTATCTATACCCGCTATTTCCTGTACAGGGTCACGGGGGTCTGCTGGAGCCTATCCCAGCTCA
>JBAMYA010000011.1:9777397-9806433 GCA_037176975.1 Arrhamphus sclerolepis | reverse complement strand
GGTCTGCTGGAGCCTATCCCAGCTCACTTCGGGCAAAAGGCAGGGGTACACCCTGGACAGGTCGCCAGTCCATCGCAATAATAAGAATCAGTTTTAATTATTATGATTGTATGATATGGTAATAATACTGTATAAAAGAGTGTACATTCTTTTTCACATTGCTGTGACCCAAATAGAATGAACTGAAATTATTTTATATAAATAATCATTAGGCAAAGATTTGCTGTATACTGATACCAGTGGGCTATTGTCACTAAATATGTGGACTCAAAAGGGTCATGAATAGCACATATACAAATCCCCAGATCAGTGCACCTGGAGGCTGATTGTCTTTGTTACCTGTTGCTGATTCTTGAGCTGCTCCAACAGCCGCTGAAACTCCTCCTCCTTTTCGATGGCCTCTCGTTGAGTTGCTTGATTCTGTTCATCATAAGCCATGGCTACCACAGCCAGGATGAGGTTGATGAGGTAGAAGGAGCCCAGAAAGATTATCACCACAAAGAACAGCATGTATGTCTTACCAGCTGCTCGTAAGATCTGTGTTAGGAGCAAAAAAGAAGCTACGAGAACTTAGGACAGACTTCTCCTTATCATTTTAGTTTCAACACTGAAAATTTGGGTCTCTAAAAAAGAAAAACGCACCAAGAGATAATTTGTATCGTAATAGACGTGATATAAGACTGAATAGAAAAACTGAATCCAAAGGTTCAGAGTAAAAGGGCATGAACAGCAATGTAACATATAGAAGAAGTGCCAACCAGCTGGAAAAGATTCTCCCAGTAGTCCTGCGTCATGAGTCTGAAGAGAGCAAGGAAAGCCCAGCCAAAAGAGTCAAAACTGGTGTAGCCAAAGTTTGGATTCCTTCCTGCCTTCATGCACGTGAATCCTTCTGGGCACTTCCTGTCAAAAACAAGAAGAGTTGGTTCACCACAGCTGCTCAACCAGCCTCCAAATCCCTTTCAATACCTGTACTCATCTCAAACTGTAGCAATGCAGAGTGGAATTAAGAGTAAAGCTCAGTTTTACAACCCAACAATGTGGAAAATGCAAGAAAATAAAAAACAACTTAGTGAACAACATTAAGTTTGACTCCTGTTTCTTTGCAGACATCATGAACATAATGTATTTCTTTTTTTTTTTCTTCCATCATTGGGTTCAGAGGCATGTGGACCACACGATGGAAATGTGTATTTTGGGCAGATGGACTCTCGATTTTAATTTAATTAGATTATTTTTCTGAAGAAAGGTGCTCCAGATTTTGGGTTAGGATGTATCATCAAGATAATTTCCATTTCTGTGTAGCATTAATGCAGAAAAGTGCATCACATTTTTAAGGCACCAAATGTGACATGATTCCAAGGAACATTTATGTGTTTTTCCAACAGGAAGTGGGAAAATGATATTTTGATGATTTTTTAAAAGCTTTGCGGTACTAACCTTCTTTGTAATTTGTTGTGGTCCTGTAATTATAAAAAATAGGATGTATTTTGCTGAATGAATGTAGTAAAAGAGAAAAATCATGAAATATCTATTTTTTTTCTATCATGGGTTTTATTAATTTAAAGTAAATGTATCTATTCATTTTTTCTTTTTCTCTTAATATTTTTAATTTTATCCTAAATTTTCCTGATTTTATACAATACTTTATTTGTATTTGGCATATTTCTGAAGGTGAAACAGCTTTTTGTGGATTATACATACCCAGCATCAGAGCTGTTTCCGCAAAGCAGAGCATCTTTGCTGCCTTCCAAATAATAGTGATTGTCTATATTTTAAAAAAAGGAAAAGAAATAGTTTGATTTACTCTGCTGTGGAAAAGCATCATCATTATACAACAAATAGAATATGTGGTAAACATACCTGTGTTTTCAATATAGTCAGTAAAACTGAAAGTGCTGTTGGAATACGTCGTATTGACACCCATTGTGTCGTTGAAGAAGACTGTGTCATTAAATGTAGAGGTGGTGTTAAAAAATGCAGTTTCGTTTGTTAGGATGGGCCATCGCACACATTTTTGACGCAGGTTTCCCATAAAGAGCTGAAGGCCGACGAGGGCAAAAACGGCGAGGGCAAAGACGGTCAGGATCATGACATCAACCATTTTCTTGACTGACTGGATTAAAGCGCCCACAATTGTTTTCAGACCTGACGAAGCAAAATTCAGACATCAGTCAAAGTCAAACATCTCCACAGTGAGAAATAATTCAACTTCAATATTTTTTTAATGTGACCCTGTACATCTCATTACATGCAAATGAAAATAAAATTAATATTTTCAGACTCATAGCCACACAATATTGTAAAGCAGAAAGAAATACCAGGTATCACAGTTATTGTTTTCAGGGCTCGAAGTACACGAAACGTCCTGAGAGCTGACACGTTTCCAAGGTCAACAAACTCAGTGATGTATCTGTGGAAAGATGTAAACCAATTACTGAATAACAAATGTCAGATTTGACTCAACATCACATTTACTCTTGTTTTGCTGTTGTTGTTTTTTTTTAGTGCACTATGAAATGGGTCATTTTAAGAGCATAAAATAAAAAAAAAGACTGCATGATGATGGCAGAAATTCAACAACAATGATGATGATGAAAACATCTGGTCATCACAGCTGGGCCACTGGGTGGTGCACTGGTTAGAGCAAGTGGCCGATGTACTGAAGCTACAAGTCCTCCTGCAGTGGTCACAGGTTTGATTCCCAGCCTGTGACGCTTTGCTGCGTGTCTTCCCCCTCTCTCTCCACCTTCTCCTTCCTGTCCAACTACTCTTAATAAAGGCCACTAGAACCAAAAATGCCTCTTTAAAAAATGGGAGCTACCAAATCAATACTAAGACCAAAATACACCACCTCTCTTTGAACACATTGGAGCGTAAAGGTGTCTGTTTACACAATGCCAAGGAGGAAAGGTATGAGTAATGGTTTTAGAGAAGCAACTGTTTCTGTCCAGTCAATCATTCTACATAGATTAAGATAATGCAAAAAAGGAAAACTCTCAGGACAGTCTCCAGTCTTCCCAGGAGTGGGTTTCAGAACAGGTTCACCCAAAAATAATTAAAACGCCCAACACCTGCATTCAAGGTTTGATTTATACTTCTGCTTACCAACTGCAGTGTTCTATGAAATATGTTTCCTGAAATGGGGCAGATACTGTGTGAGTTATAAATGATTAATGATGAACAACGGGTACTTTTAATAAAATTACAGAAATCTATCTATCTGGTTTTAAAATACATACATAGCAGGAGATGAAGTGCTATTGGACCCATCACAGTTGTTGTGGTATATTTTAGACTGATGCATAGTTACATTTCTGAATGTCAGGCAATTGCATAGAATGCAGCAATATTTAAATAACTGCTTCAGTTTGCTTTAAGCTACCCATAAGTCTCTGCAGGCCTCAGTTAACATGTCAAATGTTTAGAAGGTGCTCCATGGTTATGGAGGTGGGATGATATGTTTTTGTTTCACAGCTGCAGTCCTGGATGCCATGAAGTCATCCGAGTCATGGGGTCAACGTTAGTTTAAATTGTGTTTTCACAGGACAGTGATCCTCAACACACCAGCAGATCTTCAACAGAATGGCTAAAAAAGAAAAGCCAATGGTCCAAAGTCCAGAATTTCAACCTGATTATAGCAGGAAAAGAGCTGTGTTTGAACAAATGCAAACTTCAACAACCTGAACCAACAGTGTAAATAAGACTGAGCCAACTTTCCTTCATAAGAATATGAGAGACCTTTAATATCCTACATAAAACAACTGCTCAGAACTGAACTTAAATGATGACGCGTTGGTCATCTAGGGATATAGTTATCTTTTTCTTTAGACATGGTAAGAACCAGATGATTTCTAACTATTTTGTGATATGTAAAACTTTATGACTGAAAGGGATTGTACTTCTTTTTTCATGTGGCTTTATAGAATTTAGATAAAAGGACACTCAGATACTTACGCCATGCTGATCACCATGAAATCCAGCCAATTCCACGGATCTCGAAGGAATGTAAAAGATCCAACACAGAAACCCCGAGACAACACTTTGATTGTTGCCTCAAAGGTATAAATACCAGTAAAAACATACCTAGAAAAAATAATCCAATGTGAGTTAGAAATGGCACCATTAACTGTAACATAGGAACAAAAACCTTAATGCAATGATAATCCACTCACTCAACAGTTTTACTCCATGCTGGTGGGTTACTCATCGTCATGAATACACAGTTGGACAGAATAGTAATCATGATGAACATGCTAAATAATTTAAGTCAGGATTAAGGAAGCAAACATGAATATCTTTGCAGATCATTCATAATTCTAGCGCAAATATGATGACTCATTCAGGAGCTGCAGTAAAAGTAGAAAGGATATGAATGTATGAGAATTTTGATGGCTCCTCTCCGGACCACGCTAAAGGGGCTCAGAATGTAACAAGCCGGCTCAGCATTGAACCTGTAGATTGTGTTTCCTTTGGTGATCACAACAAATGTCTGAAAGACAAACATTTGTATTTAAAAGCCTAAGTAAAACAACATGTAAAATGCCTTAGGAAGTGATATGCCATTTTTTTTGTGCCACATATGCATACCATATAAACTTACATTAAGTAATACATCCTCAATGTTGTTCAAAGCATGACAGCATTAAGCAAGATTAAATATAATGTGTGCACAGAGGTGGTGTTTCAGCTTAGATGAACCCTCCGGCTTACGTTCTGTGCTTTGTAGAAGGGGTCCAGGTCCTCCAGAGGTGTGTTCAGCAGCTCTGGTGGTGGGTCTCCAAATATCAAGGGCAGACTCTTTCCAGCCTCCAGATCAGCATGTGGAGCAGATACTTCTTCCTCCCCATGGCCGTCTACTTCTGCAGCCTTTATTCTTTCCTCCGCAAGCCTCTTGATCTCCGCCAGTGATTCCTGGGTGAAGGGGCGGAAGATGTCGGTGCCTGGGGGAGGGAGCAGGGTGTCCATCTTTGCATCTCGAAGGGATACCACCGCACTGGGGTTTCCCTAGAAAGAGCTAGAGGAGGGTCAGCGTGTAAATATAGATAACAGAGTATTGGCCATTGTTTACAGATGGATCAGAGGATAGCATGCAAATAAGGCATGTAGTCCGTTCCAAAAGTCATGTGTGTGGTCATCTGTATTCACTTCCTTTGTTTTGAGGCTCTGAATTATTGAATATGTGAGAAATAATTTATAATGAATCACAAAACATGCGCTCAATTTGTGAAAATGTTCTCATGTTTTACTAAATCATGCGCTCGAAATCATGCAAAAGTAAGACGTTCCCTCGCACAAGTGCATCTTTTGGATAGTAGTTCTCTCGCTTCAAATAAATCGTGCTCACATCATTTTCACTCTTCGTAGGCTGACTGGCAGAGGCACATGAAGAGCTTTTGACGACACCGAAGTTAGCTTATGATTCACAGCTTCTGATTTGCCATAAGATTACATAGCAATAAGATAATTTCATAACGGGCCCAGATCAAAGACCACAACACATAAATTGTTCAAACCTGGATTAAGCTCTGTCTTAGATAGTAAGGAATATATCAAATACAATTTCTGATTTGTGAAAAAAAAAATTTTATTTGACAAAAAATATATATAGATTATTTTCAGAAAGTGTCAAGCTCTTAAGGTCTCCCAATCCTACTATCAGCAATAAAAAACCCACTACATAACTCTTTGAAGCTCGCTACATGCTAGGCAAAATAAGTATAATCTCAAAACGACTAGTCTTTGAGATGTAAAGGTGAGGGGGAATTCAATACTGGAGTCTTTTTCAAGCAATAGCTAGCGACAGAAGGCCTGAAGTCCTTGTCACCGCTGCTCAGTTTGGTATATGCAGTCTAACGGGGGTGCCTCAGTGGCCTGTTTTACTCCAGCCATTCAAGCCAAAATGCAAAGTCAAACTGCTGCTTGTATATCAGACACGGCATAAGAATCCAAACATCCTCATTTCAAGTGTTGCTAACAAAATGGCATCCGAAACAACTGCTGCCAGAACTAAAACCAGAACTAGTAGAGCACTGCTGGGAATAGCAAGCGTTACAAGCCTTCCGCCGTCAATACACGAGATGATTGACTGCGGGTCCTAGCATATTTCTACTTGGAAGATTCCTGAAATGATCCTCCGTGGCTCCAGACTCCTTCAGTCAAGCCTTGCTGTAGGAGATGTGGTGGACATCCACAGTGGGACCTCCCAGTTCAAATGTCATTTTGTGGTGACATCAGAAATGACAACTTCCTGTAGCTGAAGCTGTCTGCTTGTTAGCACAATGAACACAACACACAAACACTACAAAACAGAACTTGTTCTCTTTAAATTATGAATGACTTTTTTCTGTTTGGTTTTTATTCACAACTAAGAAGTCAAAATAATGTTAAGAGTTAATTACCTAACAAGATAACAGCTATCCATCGGCTATCAGCCAATCGAATGATAATGCTTTCAGTTATGCATTCATTTGTTGTTTCATATAATCTTACATTATATGGTGCAAAAAGGGAAAAAAACTTGTACAGTTGTCATGGATGTAAAATCTAACTATAGAAACCATGATGTTTTTTGTACCAGGCTGTAAATGTTTAATTCTACAGTAAATTTGGACATTGTTGCATGGGAACCTGCTCTGGTTTGGAGCCACCCCCTAGTGGTCAGTCATGGAATTGCAACTTTTTTTTTATAGTTACCCAAAGGATTCAACCTAGAAGTTAGGATGTTGGCGCTTGGTGTTTGTGTAAGACATATTTGCACGATGTCAATGAACCATGAAGGCACATCAGTTCCACCTTGAATATGTTAAACAAGAGTGAGAAACTGACTGAATTACCTTTTAAACAAAAAAAAGATAAAATAATAACAATAATAATAATTCAAGAAAATTTCTGTATTTGGGAGATCATACTTTGAATAATATTCAATGGCCTTGATCTTCAGATTACGAGACATCACTGCATTGAAGACAGACATGAATGACTGTAGAAGTTAGTAACCTAAATCCTTATGAAACTCACTGTCAATGACCAGTTTTTCACTTCATCCACAAATCCAGTTCTGTTTTTACTTCAGTATTAATATTATTGTATGGTGCACAGATGTTTTTGGAGACAGGTTTTTATGTTTATTCATTGTGAAATATAATATGGAATTTGCTTAAATTACACATTTTCGAAAACACGGAGGGAACTTGCGCTCTGTCGGAGCTGCTGAAAACATTCTAAACTTACACTGAAGTGATGAAGGGCTGCATGTACACATGCTGAGCTAAAAATGTATGGCTCCACATGTATACTGCAAGTTGGTAATGAACACAGGTCTTCGTTGCTTTGAAGTGAGTCCAAACCCCTAAAGCTGTCTTGTTCCTTACCCGCCACCCTCACCCTGTGACCTGCATCTCTGACCCTGCAGACCTCATTGCAGCTCTTGAAATTGACTAGAAAGGAAAAGAAATGACTGGACTCAGGATGGGTGTTTGCACTTTCCCACCAGTCTAAAGGGATCATGACATTACTTGTGTACATCAGATTACTTATTACCTTAGCAGACGCTACACGTTGGGTCCAAGTAGCATTTACTTACATCATTTGATGTGTTTGGCAACAAGATGAGATCACTTTTGTCTGGAGGTGCTAAAGTTAGCCTCCTATGATTAATAATATAGTACAGGTCAACCAATATGGGTATTTTAATACACCTTATTTAGAGGTCATGGCTTATAGTCGATATATAATACAGCAATGTCATATGATATTAAAAATTTCTGCACTTATAACAACATTAAAAATGCTTGCATTCAGTTTCTGTTTACCATCCTTCCAAAATAATCAGCAAGAGTTTGTTATCCTAAAATGGCAAACTGTATTAAAAACAATTCTAAATTTAAAAAAAGCATTTATGAAGGAACAATGACATGACAAAATACTTTTTTCAAATATGGTGTTATTTACAGCTGAAAGCAAAGAAATTGCTTTTGAAACCTATTCTGATGATTAAAATGCAAAAACACACTGACTCTCTAGAAGAGTTTGAAATTACTCAGTGTGAAAATCCAGGAAGAAAATGAAATCTACAACCTAAAATGTATAAAACATCTAACAAATAAAGAATATAGACAACACAGATCAACAGAACAGGATCACGAGCTGATGGATTCTAGAGTTTATGTCTATAAATCACCATGATGGGCTGGAGAAACTGATGCAGAATAATCACGGATATAAATTGGTGGGTGATATTTGCTCAAACAGTCTCAGCTGAACATGAAATGATGCAGCCACACGCCTGTGAAGAGACTTGCAGAGATACGGTGGCTGCCCAGCTGCTACAGGCAATCAAGACGCAGCGTCGTGTTACAGAAGCCCGATGACTCTGCTCATTCCTTCCTGGCTCAGTCCTCGCTCTGCACCTCACATCCCTCCGATAAACAGGACAGCATGCCAACTTATCCTACCGAGCTGACTCTTCTCTCTACTACCTTCTATTTTACATTGGGCCCCAAACACACTAAGCTTCCGCCTCGACACCCTTGCCCCCTACACCCCACACTTCACAGACCCCCTGCCCTCCTGCTACATGACACTTGAGGCTCTAAATCCCTCTTTCATGCAATCATTTCATCTTAGCCCTACCACTCATCAAAGCTACCATACCTGATTACTCACACACACATTAGACTCTGCCTCTCAGTAACCCTGAAACAAAACTACCATGGTGGTTTGCGCATCCTTTGAGCAATTACTTGTTACAACACAGTTGTACGAGTCGAAAGTAAAGCTACACTTGACTTTACTTCTCCTCCACAGTCCCCTCTGAGCACTCATCTCATCATCTCATTTCAAAACCCCCTTTCTGGGAGCTGTGGGCCCCGCTGCTATCGACCATTAGCCAACCTTAAAATACACATCCTGAGAATGGAAGTGTTTCTCTGTGGCATATGGGGAACATTTCCTGAAGGCATTACCTCACACTGTTCCTGCTGAAACCATCAGGGGTCCCTTTTTAAAGAAGCTTGGTCCTTCAATTGAAAGACTGCCAGTCTCGAAAAAGGACCCCTTAAGCAGGTTGTTGCCTTGTCTCGCACGTCAGCTAGGTAAATGATACCTTTACTGACACCATGTTGAGTTTTCTTGCCATGTTTATCAGCATGTTCTTCTCCACATCCAAGGCCCAAGAATACAGGCAAGATTATTCTGTAATGGTGGACAAATTCTGTGAATTACATTTAACCTCCTCAGTAAACGTGTTGCTGAGTTTCAGAGCATAAAACAAATGTTTTAAAGTACACATCGAGATTTGATTCAGTATTGGAGGAAAGACCCTGATGTTCTACTTATGTGGAAGCATCTATACAAAATGAAAACGTTCTGCGTAATCAGCGTATTACAGAAGAGGCCAGTTTTAATTTCTTCAGATATGATCTGACTTTTTTTTTCTAGTAGTTACAAGTCTGGGGGCCAAGGTCTCTACTAAAGGTCACAACATAAGGTTAAAGGTCCTTGAGATGATTTATGAAAACAAGAGAAATATTCAAAAGATCTGCTTGATGAGGGTTTATTATTATAATTATTATTCTTGACTTCTAGCACTGTATTATCATAAAATAACAAAACACTTTCCTTCTTAAAGTGCTCTGAGTTCAATCATTTGTGATATTGTGACAAATCAAATTGTTTCTTTAGAGGGATGGTTATGAACCTACGACATCAGGAAACCAGCAAAGAGCCTCATCCAGTTTATTATCATAAGGTGTCACCAGCCAGCTGCTTTTTGTTGTTTGTTTTTTTTTTGTTTGTTTGTTTATTTGTTTTTTTTGCATTTTCCAGGTCATTTACTTTTGACATAGTAGGCATAATCCAGCGTTAAAGTTGGTGCAATCAAACAACTTCTCAAGTAGCTCAGGTTTTTATTTTCAAAGTCAAACTCATACAGACTCATTACATGACTGGGCTCATGTAGTCCTACTGCAGGGTAAGCACGAATTACAGAAGAGGGAGGGATTGTTAGATTTCAGAAGCCTTCTCCGACAGTAATATATATATCACCTTGCATGTCAGCGGAGGCCATGTGGCCAGTGACATTCGGGCTGAGGATATAGACGGTGTAATGTAGACACCTCTTCGTTACACTAGCCAACCGTGGAATGTGAATGCCAATATTCACCTCAGGAAACAAGTCCAACTAGCTTTAGGCTTTTGTCACAAGGACAGTGTGAGCTCACATAAAAAGAGAGGCTGTTCTGCCTTTGCAAATAAATTTGACTTGTCGTGAGTAATTAGACCTTTGGACTGCAAGAGATCTGAGCAAACCAAATTAGAAAATATCAACACGTTAATTTAAATTTGGTTCATTTATGTAGTGTGAATTCCCCACAAAAGTCACTTCGGGGGACTTTACAGAGAAACCAAACAAGTTCAAATTCCCTGGTTGACATGGAGATTTAAACAGGTATTCAAAGTTATTTTAATAATGACTTGTTGACCTAACTGTGGAGCCCTGAAGATGTTGTTAACCCCCAAGTTCAGAGGCCACATATGGCAGACATCTCCGTCCCCTCCTTATACACCACTCAGGGAATGTAGCTGAGTTGTAAATGACAGATAGAGAGCAAACAAGGGTTTTTATGCACATGTCCTTTGGCATTTTCCCTCCTCTTGTTTCTTATTTTCTCACGGGCTCAAATCCCAACACCGTTGTTTGCTCCCACACCTCTTGCTTCCACACCCTGTCACCCACTAGTGAGCCCTGTATCGCAAACTGCACAGAGAAACCATTAAGCATGGCTTCTCCACCTGTTGCTGCTTCCTCTTATGTCATTGTATGCCAAAACCAGACCAGAGCATTGTTACAGAATCAGTCAAACCATGCTAATTGCAGCTCCCTCGATCATTACTCAGCATTCGCATCTTTGGACTTTTTTTTAAACTCTCTTTCAGATGCGTACGCAATAGATTTCATCACTTCATCCCCACATGCTTTATGTTACGTCTAAAAGGGCGACTGCCATCAGTTTGTCTCTGTTCCTTCATGCTGAGTGGTCCATATGGTCACTAACCCAGATATATTGATCTATTGAATTATAAATCCAGACCTTTATTAGATTAAAGAGACAAACAATCAGCCTCCAGCTGACCAAAGCCAATGATATCATACGACTACAATGGTGTTGGTTATCTATTATACATTGGTCAAAGCATTAAAAAAAGAACTTGCAATTGTAGGTTTTGGATTTCACACAGTAAACTTAATAAAGCCATTTTATAAATGAGCAACATTTGAATAATGACTAAGCATAAATAATGTTCTTTCATATTGCCTCCAACTTTGTAGGCAGATTTCTGCTGTCTCAAATTGACCTATTTGGCCTTTGTACACAGTGCACAGAAATCTGAGCAGATTACATGTGGAAGTGTTATGGAGAATATTCCTTCCAGCTCGTGAGGGACCAGGGTAACTATTATCATATTCATAACACTGGTCGAGTCATAAAAAACACAGATGTCCGCAAAGGGCTGCTGAAAAATCACCCAAAACGTCCGCAAGGTAACAGTTCTCATTTCATATAACATTTATTACCGTGTACTTAATGAAGTGGCAAATTTTGAATGTTAAAAAAAGGGATTAAAGATACACTTATTTTTAACCTTACTTCACCTTTTAAATACTCTGGAAAATACAGGGACCCGGCCAAGGAGTCACATGGGCTCACTTGGTGAAAGAAACTCAAAACCAACACCTTCTGCGTCCAGGAACATGTGATGTAAGACACACAAACACTCTCAGACAGAGAAAGACAAGAGCAAGCTTCACATCACTTCACATTCTGCATGTAATAAATCTGAAAAATATGAATCTCAAACACGAAGGAGTATACTTAAGACTGCTTGTGAAAAAGCAGGTAAGAAAGGATCCGACTGATATGTACAGTAAATCAAAAAATATTATGGACAATTTGTGCAATACTCCGAACAAAACTCACATTCAGACCTTAAAATCAGCATTTGATGGCTCCCCATCAGAGTAAGTATTAACTGCACTGCTCAGCTTCCATTTTGCAGCGCATCCTGTTATACAACAGCTTCAGATGCGGTGCTGACAGGATCTAAAATGAACACCAGTTTCCACGTCCACCTTCCACTGTGTCCAATGTTCTGCTCTGCCTGCCTGGAGCCAGGCTGTCCCTACACTACCATATTTCTGATATGAGCGCTGTGAATCAATGACAGAGGAACTGTTCATAAAAACATCCACAAAAACAGTATCTGACATGAAGATATGGGCTAAAAACTAAAATATTCCTATGTGGCGTGAGGAATGCAAATGTACAAATATGTCCATCCTTTCTCAAGGGCGACAACTATTCACTCAACAGGTGATGATGTGGGCCTGTCAAGATGTTCACTGGCAGGTTTCTCAGTCCTGAATTAGATCTTTCCTACTTTAATAGAACAGTATAGCACATTCATCCACAAAATTAATCATACTCACACACGCAAAACACAGCTGTGAATATTTTAAAGTCCAAGCCGAAAAAACAGGGATGATATGGAAGATGAAAATTAAAAAACAGCACATTAATTTTTACATGTTCTATTACTTCTGTAATATTCATTATACATTACTTGCAGACAGTATGAACCCGAGACATTTCCGTTTTTTCTCGTAAACTTCATTTCACATGTTAATATAAGGAGTTAACATGAGAGGCTGAGTCTTTGAGAAGCAATGATGGACAGAGGACCTCTGTTTAAAAAATGCAATAAAATCATTGAAATTTAAAAGTAAGGGATTGACATATTTCTATTTCTATAATACATAATTTAATTAAATGATTCAACGAATCTAGAGAAATTTCAGAACTTAGAAGACAAGCGTAAGATGGACATCTACAATCCTGCAGACAGCACTGCATCAAGAACTGTCATTCATCAGCTGATATGATCACAGGAAGGCAATACTTGGAGAAATCTTTGTCGAGCATTACAATACGGAGCTGCATTCACAAACTGCTCTTTAAAAATAAAATATCAAAATCTGAAGAATCAGGAGTTCAGATCCAAAGACAAAGAGGACCAACCTGATCGTTGCCAGCAACAAGTCCAAATCCAGGCTATGTGGTGGAATGGGGATTGTATCAGTGCCCTTGGCGACCTTGTTTTACACCTTTGAATAATGCAGAGAAGTCTGCCGAGATTTTCTGGCAACACTTGATGCTTTCAAAATGCCATCTTTCCCTGGAATATCCATGCATTTTTCAATAAAACCACATTCTGCACACATTTCAAAGGCATGGCTGCGGAAGAAGGTATCAGTACTGGACTGGCCAGATTTCAATCATGAAGTAAAAGTTTAAAAAAAGTACTGGAGGAGAATTCTGCAACAACAACAAAATAATAAATAGATAGATAGATAGATAGATAAATAAATAAATAAATAAATAAATAAATAAATAAATAATTAAGCAAGCAAGCAAGCAGAAAGGGTGTGCTCTTGTTAGCAGGTGCTTGCAGGAAAAAGTGGACAAAATAAAATCTGTGACACTTCATGCCTTTGTATCATCTGTGTCACGACCTCCTACATGTTGTATCAAGTAATTGTTCTATTAATTCCAGTATATGTTGTAAATGGTTTTCCTGTCCAGACTCTTGTTTTGGAATGTGTTGCACATCCTGAAAGTCAAAAAAGTATGTTCTTTATAACATGAAATGAAGTTGAGCAGGAAAAAACATCAAATATCTGGATCAAATTGTTTTATATTCTGTCTTTTAGTCCTTTACAAAGAAATTAAAGAGTTAGAATTGCTGCTTTTTCTTTCTTTTTTTTTAACTTGCATATTTTTAACAGTCTCGACTTTTACCAAATATATGGCTGTAATTCCAAATAGGCAACCTGAACTGGATCTTTAACAAAGATACTGGCTGATACTGATTGAATAACTTATTAAGAATTAAAAAATAAATAAATTATATATGTATATATATATATATACACACACACACCTATATACATACATAAGCCTCCTGTCTTTAGCAAGGACAAATAATCAAGTAAATACCAATCAATATTGTTCTCCAAATTTCAAATTAAAAAAAAAATTAAAACAGAAATATTACATCTTTACTGTACAAAAAGAAAAGGTATCTCAGCACTGAGAGGACAAATCAGATGTGTGTAGAAACCAGAAGTCTGAAAGCTTGCAGTCAGGAAGAAGTCAAATTAGCTCATTTTGTTCCGCAAAAGGAAAACACAAAAATAAACTAATCACCTGAGCCCCGAAACGTAAATAATCACCAAAGTCATTCAGAGTTCTCAAGCCTTCAACCTGCAGCCTGACAGGAAACTTTTCTATCTTTAAATTCATGCAGGAGCCATCACGGATCACAGCAGCAGGCAGGTGGCGCGTTACCTTGCACGATTACACAAATACTTCCACGGAATCCTCGAAACTTTGAGCGGGAGGGAAAAGGAGAAAAAGGAAAAAGATAAAGCTTTCTTTTCAGCTCTATATTGTAGGCGTAATTCTCCCCTTGTGGCAGCCGGAGCGGGGCTGCAGGACAGCTGTTGCTGACGCAGTGAGGCGTCCTGCAGTGAAACTGGAGGAGCTGCTCCAGGTAGGATCACATCAGACCTTTGACACTTCAGCAGTAGAATCGCCAACCAGTTCCCACACAGCTGGTGGCATACGCACGCGTTTCCGTCGGCCAAGCGCATTTACAACTCTCTTGTGACAAAGCAAACCGGTATGAAGCAGAACCTCCTGCAGGAGAGCCCTGGCTGCAGCAGCCGCCGTGGACCCGTGAGCAGACTGCTCTCACCTGGAAGAGTCCTGCTGATGCGACTCCAAGATCTTCCAAATCAGCAGCTTCTGCGTTTTTTGTTTGTTTGTTTTTTTCTACCATGAGTTCATGAAATAATGCATGAATTATATCCTGCTAAAACAAATCTAATCAACCATTATTATCAGTTAAATGTGTAAAACAGTTTCCCATAATTTGAAGATTTCATGTTAATAATCTATTGTATTTTTCTGTCTGTTGTGCACACTGAAAACCCTTTGCACATTATCTTGTTTATGTCTATTTTTGTTGTTGTTTGTTTGTTTTTTTTGTTTGTTTTTTGCAATTTGATCTGTGCAGTCATGTGTATTGCTTATGACAGAAAAGTACACCTAACCTTTTTTTTTCTTTACACACTCCATGCCAGCTGTAAACTTTCAACCTCTCAGGAAAAGAAAAACAGCACATTTGTTTGTATTTCCTGTCTGATAAATGACTTTATATGAGCAGTTTGGTAGTTAAATGCATAAGTAGCCTATTTTAAAGTTCTTTATGCACACATTTCACAGGAAACATCCTTCATGTCATTTTGTCCAATACTTGAAAGTAGTCTAATGAAAATTTGAAGGAAATGCTTTTCAGTTTGACAAAAGAGAATTTCTTGTAAATTAGAACCTCCAGATGGCAGTGTGACGCCTTTTACTTTTCTTTGTAAGTTCCTGACTCCAAATTACAGGGTTTGGTTGGCAACTTTTGATTTATCTTCCCTAAAAACAAAAATGAATGTTAGAAAAAGAAATATGAGCATAGTCTTAATGCTCGTGTGTGAACTTAAATTAGCTGTTGTTTTTGTCATAAAAAATAAGAAGGGGAGTGGGGGGCAATTGGTTTTGTTCATAAAAAAGAAAAAAAAAACTGTAGACACATTGAGGGGAACAGGAAGGCATCAGTACACGTCATACAGTCTAATTGGAGGAGTCTGGTTTATGTGAACGTTATATTTGGCTTAAAGGTGTGCAGTATGATTATACAAGGAAAATGATATCTGTGATTACAAATGTTAACTGGGTGCTATTTGTTTCTTGGAAATGGAGCCTGCAGCAATTTTCCCACCTTCTCATTTCTCCATATGAGCAAAGTGTCCTGGTTTGAGGAGCACATGGATGTATAGGCCTACCTGCTATCAGATAGCCTACCTGGTTAGCAGAGTTGAACAATACAGAATAATCTATCTACTAATAATCTACCAATAATCTACCAAGACTTAAAATTAGTTAAATTAAACCTCAGATGAACTACAATATAAAAAAAAAAAAAAAATACACTGTGCTGTCATATTTAAATTGAATTAAGACAAAAAGCAGAAGCAGTGTGTGAAAAACTAACTACACTCCATGATAGCTTGTAGAATCACCTTGGGCCACAGTAACTTGAAATAATTATTTTCTGTATGATATTATAAGTCTTTCACATTACTTTGGAGGAATTTTCACTAACTATTCTTTCCAACATTGCTTCTCTTCAAAAGAGTTTGTGGACACTTGCTTATGCACAACTCTCTTAAGGTCTCATCAAAGGATTTCAAGTTTCAGAGAAAAAAAAAAATCTACACTTTTTACAATTTTTATTTTTATTTTAACTCATCCCCATGCTGGAAATATTTTTTATTAAACTGCGCAGCATAAAGATAAACTGTGCAGAACAATGATAAATAAAGTAGCTACTTGACCAATAATAAAGGAGTCAGAAAATGCATACTAAAATTATTATGATATTATTTTCTTTTAATTTATATTTTTATTATTTATCTTTTGGATTGGAAATCAGAACTTTAGTAGCAGCAGTGAAGAGAAAATAAGTAGGACCCTTTGGAAAAGATTCGGGGGAGCAGTGTTGGTGTGAGACCGTTACCATAGAGACGCAACAGCTACATATAACGCTGTAAGAAAAAGAAAAGGTTTGTCTTCCCACCTGCTTTGCAGTTGGGATACTTTTTTTATTTAACTTGTTATAGTTAGTTATGGTATAAGTAAAACACTAACAAAAAACATGCAGCGTAGCTAAACGTTTAAAAAAAAGTTGTTCTAACTCCTGCATGAAAACCGCCAGTCGATAACTGACGAATTAATCATGTCCTCGTTCTCCCAACTCAGTGATTGTGTATAATAATGGGTTCACTACGGGTTTATCTACGTTGTTCTGTAGACATTCCAGCTGAAAATAGCAACATGGACGCGGAGTACATAAAGAAACATCTGGGGAAGTGTCTGGCGGAAGGACTTGCTGAAGTGGCCGAGCGAAGACCGTCAAACCCCGTCCAGTACCTGGCCCACTGGCTGTACGCCTACAAGTCAGAGGCGGAATACCAGACAGAGGTGAGCTGCTGCTCTGGTCTGCTGTCAGTAAGAGGCAGCACAACAAACACCAGGTGTTTTCAGTCAGATGTCCGCCATAATATCTGAAAACATGAGTGGAGACATTAGGAATCCTCCAATATCTGACATTTATAATTACATTGATCGGCCGCTAGGTGGTGCTATTACATACATCAAATAAACAGTTCACTAACAATAAATGTATCGTGTCTAACATATCATCATTATAATTTCACACACACACACACACAAAAAAAACAGTTTCGGACTTTTACAATGTATAACCTTTACTTTGTATGTTAGACTTTGTAGAGGTTAAATTGAAAATATTTCGAGAAAGTCAGGTCATATTCTTGATGTGTGGTTCTGGTGGAGTAAGTGTCATTCCTCACCGGAGGAAAAAAATTAAAATCCTTCTGAAAGGTTTGGAGGATTTAACATCACCTTCGCAGAGTTTCTCAGAGAGATGCATCGCTAATTCCTCCTGGTGCTCGTCTGTAGTTGTTGGTGCAGATGTTATTTCCTGTTCACCGGATTTGTCTTCAGCTGTTCCATCGTTGACAGTCAGTATTTCACAGGTGTCCTGCTGCTCTTTTGTTGCAGTTTTTCATGTGTGGTGCTGGTGGAGCTGAGTGTCTTAATTTATGTTTTAACTTTCTTTCGGTGGATGTGAAGAACCTGGAGAAGAATTGGCAATCGCTCCTAAAAGTGTTTTTTGGAGAGTTTCACATCGCCTTCTCTGAGCTTCTCAGTGAGATGCATTTCTGGTTCCCCCTGCTGGTGATCTGTCTCAGTTCTTGGTGCAGATGTTATTTCCTCTTTATGGCAGCTGGCTTCACATGCCCCTTTTTTGACATTTGATGTTTGAGCAGTGTCTCGCTTTCACTTTTCCTAACAGACAGTTTTTCAGACACACCAGGAGCTCTGATGACCTCTTCATTCCTTTGAGCAGTGACGTTATCAGTCACATTGTTGATGGTTTTACTGCTCAAGCTAATTGCAGTTGGTTCTTTGTGGTCATTGCTACTGTAGCATCCACATGATTTTGTGTTTTCAGGAAAAATGCAGTTTCCCTCATCAAAGGAGCATAGTGTCATTAGTTTCTTTGATAAGTTCATGTAAGGGTCATATTCATGCTTTTCCTAATTATATTTTACTTACTATTATGTACAAGTCTACTGCTCTAGAACAGTATTTTAAGTCTGAAGAAAGAATGATTCTATTTGGACATTTTAAATCTTGACTGTGCTGTGCAGTTTAAAAATTAAAATATGATTAAAGAAAAAGTTATAAATATGTGAAACCTCATTAGTGTATATTAAGCTTGTCCTCACTATATAAATGATTTTGGGCCACTGGGTAGTTCTGTGGTTTAAGCAGGTAGCCCATTTACCGAGGCTACAGTCCTCCTTCAGCAGGTCCGGTACCCTTCACATGTCTTTCCCCATTCTCTCTCCCCCTCTTCCATGTCTCTGCACTATAAATAAAGGCCACAAAATATAACAAATAAATAAATGTAAACAAGCCTGACTACAGGCTACATAAGTTGATTATTCCAAGGCATAGGCTGCTGCTAGTTATTATTCTGGCTGTATTTTAGCCAAGCTTACAGTTGATAATACCATGTCAAAGCGCTGATCTTTAAACAGGTTCTGAGAGCTACTGAAGGATAACGCAGGTTTAGACAGACTAAGCTCATCAGGCTGGACATAAAGCCTGTAGGGGCCATGACAACAAAACCCAGTCACCTTTTACCTTGAGGTCAGAAACTGCTAGCAGATTCCTGCACGTCTGGAGATCTACCGCTGCCTCAGGCTTATTAGAAGCAAAAGATCTGTGAGGCAAACTTCTTTATCATTTTTAAATGTCAAGCTTGCTGATATTAAGGAAGGTATAAAAAAAATTAGTGTCCTTTATCAACCACACTCAGGGAATTGTTGTTGTGTCACATTTTTCATTTGCAGAAAAGGGCAAAATTGGCTCTCCTGGAGAAGGAGCGGGCAAAAGCCAGGGAAGAAGTGTTACAGCAGGAGAAGCTGAGGGAGGAGGAGCAGAAGATCAACGAGGCCTTGGTAGGCTCTATTATTGTAAAAAATAAAAAATAAAAAACAACCTTTCTATCACTCCCAGTATGTGTTTTAGACTTTGAGATCAAATAGTTTAACTGATTTCATAGAAAACTTCCGGCCAACCCTACATGTACGCATTAAAAAACCTGATGTCATTCATCTTTTGATTTCTTTAGTCTAATCTAAACATGTTTTTATTCATTTTCAGTTTGTGCTAACCTCAGGTTAGTCTTTAATAGAATGATCAATGATGTTTCTCTACTTGTAACAGTATAGTATAATTGCTTAACACTTAACAAAACTAGTAAAAAGTCTTTTAGCACACAAGCATAAAAAAATCTCAACAGAAGTCCAAGGAGTCAGATGCACCTCCTGCAACAACAACACAGGCTGATGAAGATGACAAATCTCTAATAAAAGAGCAATCAAGCACTCCTGATCCAGAAAACAAGGACGGCACGGAGGAACAGAAACCTGAAGCACAGACAAATAACAGTGGACAGGAGGTGATAAAAAGTATATCTCAAATATGCATGTTCTAGAGTGGTGAGACTCCCTGATATTACTTCACCTCTCTCCTGTGGATTTTTTTTTATCTGAGACTGTTGAGGTCAAATTTGACATAAACTAATTACATTTATTGATTTAAGGACCAAATGAAAAGAGATGTGGATTCAAGTATAAAACTGGAAGAAGAGAAACCTGAGCAAGAGGCAAACACCAAACAAACAGAAGTCACAGAGGATGACCAAGATGAAGACAAGGTGATGAAACCATTTGTGGTATACATGTATACATGTGAACATTAAAATCCAAAAAAATAAAATAAATCAGCTGAATTTAGGTCAAACACTGTCCAAAACAAAGCAAAATGTCTGCATATGTTACACTGTGGTGTGTCAGTAGTTCATTTAAAAGTCTCTCTTTCATCTGCTCTACAGATGGCTTATCAGTCTGAAACAGCTGAAACTGAGCAACCTAGCTCACTACAATCAACTCTCAAACAAGATTCCAGTGTTTTAAAATCAAATGAATTGGACGACGTACACATAAAGCAAATCCCTGAAGCGCTTGAGCCTCCAGACAAAGAGAAGGTGCTGCAGTTCAGTTCCTTTCAGCATCAGGACAGAGACACCAGCAGACACAAACACATTAGTCCAGGGACACCTGCTGTTAGACAGATCAAATAAAGCTAAAGACAACGAAATATACATGTGGAGACTAAAGAATACAGATTGAGGAAAAGATGCCTAGTGCATTATGGGAGGTCCCCCAGCAGTCTAGACCTGAAACAGCATCGCCCAAAGGATGACTCTGGAACTTAGAATGAAATACAGGAATATGTGTTCATGACTGTAGCATGTGATGAGGATGAGGAGATACTCGATCCAGGGAAAGGAAAAATCTCGTAGAGGTGCAAGGCAGTTTAGGCTCAGATGGAGACAATGGCCAGATGAAGACAGGAGACATTCATTTTACCACAAATGTCTTTGGTGTCCCTTCAAAGAAAAGACAGAAGTCAAGCTGAGGGAAGGTAGAACAGCAGGTCTGTTGTTTCTCTTAATGTAATCTGCTACTTTTTTACCCATCTTACCTGACTTCTTTACCCGTCACAACAAGGTTGCTGATGAAGAAGGGAGCGATAAACCTGAAGACTCTGTACAAAAGGAAGCAGCCTTGGCTCTGCAGACTGAGGACCTCAACACAGAGAAGATGTTTCCAAATGGACACGAAGAGCAGATGACAGAAACTGAACATGAGACACAAAACTCCAGTCCCTCTCTTCTTCAGAATCAAGAAAAGGTGGCTGGTGATTTGCTTAAGTTACTCTTTGTCCCCTTTCTAATGTTGACCGTTTTTCCTCTTATTATTTGCCAATCTTCAACACTCTGATGTGAAAAACCAGACCAGAAGCTGCAGTGTTGTTTTGGAGAACCACAGCTCAGAAACTAGAGATATGAGCAGACTACAGGACACAATTATTCTTTGCTTAACCAAAACCTTTTTGTCAGGATGCATACAAACATACATAAGTAAAACTCCCGATACTCGTCTCCACTTCAGAGTTTCATAACTAAGAGCCAGAGACTTGAACATGAACAAGACTTCTAACAGAGGACAGAATCTGAAGGTTAACAAGCACTACAAACAGTAAAAGTCCTCACACTGAGGGACGGTACAATCTAATTTCAATGGTTCTTCGGTGACAAGCTGTAAAATATTGTCATCCTTGTCTGTGCACTTACAGTTTGAATATTAATCTTTATGGAGTTTTTTTTTCCAAGAATCTTGCAGCTAAGGTTTGTCTGCCACGTTAAATATGTTTCCCACTAACTAATCTACTGCTTTGTTTGTCATAACAAGGCTGATGAAGACAAAATTGGTGAACCTGAAAACGTCATCCCAGAAGAACCTGCCTCAGCTCCACAGAGCGACAGCAACAAACCAGAGGAGACGTTTCCCGATGAGGAACAAAACATGACACACACTCATCAGGAGACAGAAAAGTCAAGTTCTCTTCCCGTTCCAGCGAAGGAAGAGGTGATTAATTGTTCAGTCTACTGACATTTTTCTTTAAAATATGGAACGTTTCCTTTTTATTCTTCATTTGCTTTCGGCACATTAACAGGAAGATGCCTGTTCACAAATAAAAGACACATCTGTACAAGGTTTAACATGATTTTTTTCTTTCTTTCACCTCATCTCAGGTGTCAGAGGATCAACTCATCAGTGGAACCTCTGATAGCGCGACTCCGGCCAAGAGTGACCCTGCAGCAGAGGACGCAGGGCAGAGCGAGAGACCCGAGAGTCAACAAAAGGAAACAGAAAAGTCAGTGCAAGACTGATACCAGGGGTTCAATCCTAAAGGCCAACACCAGAAATGATCCAGTTCAGATTAAAATAAAAAATAGATCTGAAAGAGTAAAAGCCTCTGAATGTGTAGGTAATGTCTATTTTGCTTTTTTTTTTTTTTTAGGAGGAATTAAAAAGAAACACACCAAACTTGTGACGTTCAGGTTTATCAGCCCCTGATATTTTATGATTTATATTATATTACAGCCTCAGTATAGAAGCACGATGGTTGTATATGTGCATATAAGAAATAAAGAAAATGTTCCCCCATTACTGTTTCTCATTAGTCCTATTTCAGTATCTTCATGCATTTGTAGAATTAGACAAGCCTGTAATGAGGATTAAAGATATTTAGTGTTACTGAATATGCTGAAACATGTCAGAAAATGAGTGTGTGTGTTTTAGAGATTTAGTTTTAAATCACATTCATGTAGGTTTCATGGATGAGCATATTTGGCTTCTTGACCAGTTACAAAGTTTCACATCCAGCTAGTTTACCCTCATGTTAAAATGGAATCACGTGTGAATACAGACTTTCACCCCCCGCAGATGAAAGAGAAATGATTTAAATATGGTCGTGATTAAATCACAATACTACCCTTATTAAAGGACTGGTTAAGACAGTTTAAGCTGTATTTACTAGTCAAACTGTAAGTTTGTATGCAACGTAGGCGAATTGCTACCTTGTCTGATATTTGACGAAGTGACGCTGCACTTTCCAGCCACGTTCAGTGACCTTTGAGCTGGAAGAAAACCAGCTACGTAGACACACGCTTCTTTTTTACTTTTGAATCTTTTGGCGTCTGTAGTTGTCACGCCGATTAGATCTGCTGACGACGTCACCCAGAAAACCCAGCTGCATGTAATCAGTGGGTGTCGGGGTCCAGCAGAGGGCTGGATCAGGTGGGGCTGGACTTTAAATGCGCTGCCAGGCTCCTCACAGCCACAGCTGCTGTGTGTGCAGCCGACATGCGTTGAGCAGAGGAGCAGAAACGCATGCAAATCAAAATGGGCTTCATAGGTGACGCCGTGGCTGCTGTCGGCGGCTTCATCGCTGGAGTTTTGAACTACTTCACCGATTTGTTTCTGACACAGCCGGTGAAAGCCACTCTGACACATCTGGAGGAGACGGAGCTGAAAACCTTAACAGGAGGTAAGTCACAACTGCGTATGGTGTAAATTCCGATTCATCGCATATTAAAATAAGAGTTTTATTACTTTATTAATGTGTGTGAGTGTGTGCGTGGATGTGTTTTGAATGGAGCTATTGTTCAGCTGGACCTTGTAATGCATTTAATCTCTTGCACAACAATCACCCTTTCACCGTGTTTCTTTCGTCAGAAATAAAGACTTTTAAGGCCAGGGCCCTGTGGGAGAAGTCTGGAGCTGTCATCATGGCAGTGCGACGTCCTGGATGATTTTTGTGCAGAGAGGTAATATTGCATGAAGTTCAGTATGAAGAAATGACAAAAACAAAAAACGAGGGATGAAAACTCATAATCTCTGACTATAAACTTGAACATTTTTAAGGAGACCTTCCAAAATCAGACTGCAAATTGCTGAGAAAGTCCTTGTCACAACAGCGATGCAGCACATTTGAGTTATTATTGTTAAGTGCTTTACAATGACATGTTTGTTCAGGTACCATTCTGTAAACCTGAGCAGTGTGATGCAACATAAATATGTGGTTTAGGTATTTGAGTAAAAAGGACTCCAGCAAAACGTTTATGCATAATTAAACTTTACATGTCAGTAATGGAAAGCATGACAATAATGTGCATGTAATGCTTTATGGACTGAGAACTAACTATTACAGCAAAGCGTTTGAAATATCCCACTTGAAGCAGGTTACCAGGAGATTTGAAATGGAAAGTTGTTTGTTCAAGTGCTCCTTGTGTTTCTTGGCTCCAGGCGGCTGCAGAGCTGTCCTCTCTGAAACCCCAGCTGGACCAGCTCGGGGTCCCTCTGTACGCTGTGGTGAAGGAGGACGTCGGCACCGAGGTCCAGAACTTCAGGCCATACTTCAAGGGGGAGATTTTCTTGGATGAAAAGGTGAACTTTTATTTTCTTTTTCTCTTCCTGTAATGAATTGATTCGTTGTCTCTTGGCCAGTTTGCCCAAACAAAGTATTCTCTTCAGACCAGATTCAGGCAGTTTAATTTTTATTTTTTAAAGACACTGCAGTCATTCAGTTTGTGTGAAAAATCGGTTTAGAACTGCATGACTGACTTCAGTTATGTTTGTCTGCAGAGACGGTTTTATGGACCTCGTGAGCGGAGGATGGGGCTCCTGGGGTTCCTGCGAGTAGGAGTGTGGTTGAGCGGTATGAGGGCTTTTGGGAAAGGCTTCATGGGAAATGTTCTGGGCGAGGGCTTCGTCCTTGGCGGTGTCTTCATCATTGGACGGGGACAGCAGGTGGAGTTTCTTTCTCATTTGGCAGAGTGAACCCCAACAATCATTTGAATCAGATTTATTTATTTTTAAAGTGTATATGTTTTGTTTCTTGTAGGGAATACTCCTGGAGCACAGAGAGATTGAGTTTGGAGATAAAGTCAACATTTCAGATGTCCTCCAAGCTGCAAAAAAGATACCACAGGAACTTGTGGAAAGGAAATAATGCTTTGTATTAGCTTAGATTAAGACACTTGCTTCTGAAATGTTTGCTCAGCTAATCATATTAGCCAAAGTTTGAACCACACTGTAGAAGGCTCGCTCAAGAAAATGGTATGAAGTGCATGTTAGACTTGTGAGATATTTTTTTTTTTTTTTTTTTTTAAATGGCTAGTCTCAAGGAAACCAATGTGCGTTTTTGTGTGACTGTTTACAAGAATCTAGGTGTGTTCATGACGGTCCATCTTTAAACTCGACAGAAAAAGAGGACCTGATATCTAACACCCCGTTCCTGTATTACTCTTATACTTCTGCGCTGCCTTGTGAACCAAGAGACTGACCTTTTTGAACAATAAAACATGTCTTTGTGTTCTGTGTGTTTGTTTTTTTTTTTTCTCTTTATATACTGGGAGGGTAGTTCCTCCCACCCACCGTTTGAACTAAAGTATACAATGTTGTTTGGGAAAACTTTACTTTTCTTGGCTGCAGGGTAGAACCACTGTCTGAGCCAAAATCATCATCATTAACGGTCAGTCTGGATTCCAGGGGACATTCCTTAAAAGCTTAATTATATGAAAACATCTGTGTTTTGTCTTGGCATTGTATTAACTGAACCAGGAATACAGTTTGGTATTTCAGTCCTCTTGACTTCAATTGTCTATAGAAGATTTGTCCTATCCATCATAAACGGTAGCCTATGCCTGCTTCCATGTTGGTCTGAGTCATTGTATCTGTTGGAACCAGTTTCAGCTAGTTAAGGCTGAAAGGCATTGGTACTTTCTGCGTAGGTCAGCAGATATCATCAGGGCCTTCTTAGTCCGATCTTACTAAATCTATAAGTGCATATTTCATGCTTTAAAGTGTTAACCCACTCACTTTAAAGGTGTATTCAGCACAGTATGTTAATTTTTACTTTCAAATTCAAAAGCCAGAGCCTAAAAATGAGTCAAGTATTTTCCTTTGAGAGGGTCCAGTTAAATATGAGCAAAGCGTATCAAGAAACATTTAAGTTAATGTGCAACTGTGTAACAACTTATTTTTTTTAAGGGAAAATAGTCTTGTTTAAAAAGTCAAGTTATAGATTCTAAAAAATAATTCAATGAAACACCCACCACCTACAGGGTGTAGATGGTCTACTGGAAATGCTAAGAATATTTAACTTTTTATTTTTTTATTTTTTTTTCTCCTCTGACTTCACTTGACAGATGATGAAACTTGTTCGCTGGCATCTGTGACTTATCAGAAATACCTGATAACCACCACATAAAGAAATGCAAGCAGAAGGGGTTTTTTTTTTCTGCCAAGGGATATGACTAATGGTTTTACCCTGAATCTCTCTCAGCAAAAGGTCAATTTGATCTTTTACATATATTTATCAAAATATTGTGCTGAACAAGCCGCCCTAATTTGAAACAGAGGAAACCAGTACCTTGTATCTAAATTGTGCTGGAGCCAGGTTTAGTACAGCAGGGACACTGTCTTAGATAACATTGAACTTTCTGTATTCTGAGAGGTAAGGAGTTATTTTAATCTTCAATATTTCCCAGTTTGACACATCACTGACACATGCAACTTTAAATCATGCCTTTATTTCCTCCCTTATTTCCAATAAAGGCATGAGATCTTATCACACAAATGTTGATACTGACTTCATACTAATAAAGTCAACTGTGACCCGACTGATCTCCAGCCAAGGACAGGAGGAGAGCAAAATGGAAATAAAATTAAAATGCTTGCCATTTTATTCAACAGCGCATCATCACATTTTCACCAGCAGATGGCGATCTTCAGTTAGAGATACATGTGGCCCCCATAACAACTTCTTTTTCACACATTTTAACGGCCGTACATTTCATAATGATGAATAATTTGCATTAAAAAGGGTGTAGTACATTTTCTGTGGCTCTGTTTTCAGTTTCTCTGGTGCCACAGATGGGACAGCAGATCAAATTTTTTTGCAATGAGTGTTTGTACATTAATGACATATAATACACGTTAGTTCTGATTATTTATAGTGTCACTACAACTGAAATCAGTAAACACATGCTGGATCATGAAGAGCACTGAAATGTAAAACATGATAAGATGTGTGCCTGTTCTGGTGATGGGCTGATCATCATCATGTCACCTTCACATCTGCCGCAATGTTATAATTTGTGCCGCCAGTATGAAGGAAAGCAGGTTTGTTGCTTCATCTTCACCATCTCATTTGTTTTGGTAAGGAGACTATTTGGTTTATGAGGTGTGGTGAGGCTCACTGTTGGATTCAGAGGAGGCAGGTTTCGGTACTTGTGTCAGATGTTTGAAATTGTCAACATCATTTCCCTTGAAAGTGTAGTGAAATATTTTTCACACAGTAAAGAAGGTGAATGTTTTTGTTGATAAAATTGATATTTCATGTGTCCTGGTGGCCAGAAATGAAATATTCTTTTGATTTTATTTATATCTGTATTGAGACTTTAATTTTTGTGATCAGTTTTATTTTGGGAGCTTATGTGATTTTCAAAAGTTGTTCTGTTTCAGATGTTGCTGGTTTAGTTTTGATTTCTGTGCTGTTAAGGAGATTTACATATAAATCAATGAGAGACAGCTCTGATGCTGAAAACCTTTATGTTACAGTAAAAGATATGTGATAAATGTTAAAAATCCTTTAAAAGAAGTACCAAATATCTGACATTTGATAAATGCAACTTCGTGTAAATCATTGCCTCACTATTATCATAAAGTGCTGTTTTATTATTTTTGCGCCTTTATGTAATGGGCACAACGTTTTAAGCTTTAGTGGATTGACATACCAGGTGTCCAATCAAACGCTTTGATGTAATTACAGTCCAGCCAATCAACGCAGTCTGGAGGTGAGCATTTGTTAAGAGAAAGAGATGTCCCTGTCAGGTGCCCTGAAACATCTCACGCAAACATGACCACAGGTATGACGACCAGCTCAGTGTAGTTTAATGTTTATATCATATTGTGGGATGAATTTAAAAGACACACCTGACACCTGTTGATGTCAGTTTGGATTCAGACAGAAAACTCGACAAGAAGTGTCTCTCTGTGTGCGGTGTTCAGGGCTGGAAAACTCAACATGTGTGGTAAGTTTTTTGTTTGTCTTTTACAACATTGTGTAACCCGCTCAAGACCATTCCACAAGGCTGAGCTATTTTTGTCCAATAAATGCCAGTGTTGAGTAGGTTTTATTAATGATTTTTTTTCCTTCAACCTTTAAGGTTAAAGATGATTAATTAAGCCCATCCCGATCTCGGTCATTCAAGTAGCCTAAATTCAATGCCAGCTTTTGGCTCAACCGCAGTTTGTGACGTTCTTTTTCGTCGCTGTCCATGGTGCTGAAGCACTCTAAGAAACTTTGGGGAACCCCAAACTGACGACATCTGGACACCACCGCGCTCGCCACAGGTTAAGTTTAGTGACACGTAACCATGGAGACGCCCTGTGACGTGGGTCAGGTCTCTGCCTTAAATAACCCAATTAAATCCGATTTCTAGCCGCACTTGTTCTTTTTAAAAGCCTGCATGAAGCAGAGTTTTGTAGCTGACATGCAAAGATGTAAGGACAGTAGCTTTTGCCGTTGATGATTTGTCAAAAGAAAATACCACCAAATAAACTCTTGAGATTTAAAATCTCTATTTCAAGAGCATTATATGCTTCAGCACAGCAGAAGTAACATAATAACAGGTTTTTAACACGAAATTATTTATACATTACAGTTATGCAAATTATTTGCCTCTCTTTTAGTCTTTTTTAAAATTGTCCCTTTTGTGATATTTACAGTGAAATGCAAATATTGGTACCGCCTCTTTCTTGTCTTTTTGTGTGATATCGTAAAGTCATCTGATTGTAGTGAGTCTTTGTATTTGGCAAATACAACCTTTGATCAACAATAACATATAACATTTTTCTCATTCTATTATTTATTTATCAAAAATTAAACAAAACAAAACAACTAAATACTCTTGCTTTAACATCTTATAGCTCCACCTTTGGCAACAATAAATTGTAGTTATTTCATGTATGACTTTATTAGTCTTTCACATTCCTGGTCAGTAATTTTGGCCCATTCTTATTTATAGCAGAAGAAAGGGGAAGGACAGAGAAAAATCTTAACCAAGCTTCATGGTCTCATATTTACAGATGAATGAATACTCTGATATACACACACAACTACAAGATGCTCAGATCCTGGTCCAAACTAATCCTAAATTATTACCCCTCCTCCACCATGATTTGCATGGTGGAGGAGGTTTGTGGCAGCACGGTGTTTTGGTGGTCAGCACTGTTGCCTCACAGCAAGAAGGTTCCTGGTTCGAGCCTCCACAGGGGCCTTTCTGTGTGGAGT
>JBAMYA010000011.1:9750337-9767401 GCA_037176975.1 Arrhamphus sclerolepis | reverse complement strand
ATTATTTTTATGTGCACAAATCTTTATTTATAATTAAGTTAATTATTTCTTTCTAGTTATATCTTTTTATTTCCAAAGTTCAAGAGAGACCACTACAAATGAGCAGTGCTTTGAGTTTTAAATGGTTAATCTTATGGTTTAAAATGGTTATATGGTCACTGTTTTCATTAAATTAGTCTGAATCACCACATTTTAGTGCCAATAAATATTTGCAATACATTTAGTTATGGACTATTAACATTTAAAATGTTCGAAATAGTTTTGGTTTTTTTTCGCAAATGATTGAATTTTGTACATGTTTATCAGTTCCAAAGTTTAATAAATCAGTCACTGATGGTTTTAGGTCTGTTTTAGGTCTTTTCTTTTTACAACCAAAAATGCTTTGCACTGGTTAGGGGGGTTTATTTCACAGGGGTACATCACTGAAAAAAGGCCGAGAGCCACTGGTATAGATGTTAGCAGTTGACTAGATCTTAGAAAATACATGGATGGATCACAGTGAATGAATGTTTAATCCAACTCCGACTCCTCCGTGATGCCTTCAGAGGGACGAAAGGTCAGCGAGATGCCAAATTCAGAGATGCTCGGAGTGGTGGAGGACATGGCCCGCAGGCTGCTGACTGAGGAAGAGGTGGTCACTGTGATGAAGACGTGCCGAAAGGTAGGAAGTGTTAGTCACAGCTTTAATAGATGCGGTCATGTTAGTGTTCAGAAATTTTCACACAACACAGTTCATTTTTATTTTTTATTTTAAGCCAGTGATATTTCAGAGTTGATTAAGGAATGTTTGAAAGGTTCACACTAAAGATGTGATTTGGCTCATGTAGTTTGTAGTGGAGCGGTCGGTGGAGAACTTGATACGTCACCTGCTGGTTGTGCTGGACCGGCCTGAAAAGCTGCTGCTGCTGAGAGAAATCAGGTGAGGAGGGAGAGAAGGATGAAAGCAGCGCTTTAGCTGTTTGACACCGGACTTAATGTCAAGGTTAAAGAAAAATGGCATTAATGGAGCTTATATCAGAAAGAGGTTTCTAGAAAAATAATACACAGAAAAAGGAATGAACAGGAAAGTTTTCTTTTAATCTCAAAGTAACTCATTACATCATCGTCTGGCATGTAAATGCAACTAGAGAAACAGTTCAGGATAATTAAATCACCACATTCCAATGTTCTACAGGGAAATGCTAAAGTATAAATATTACAAATGCAGCATATATTTCATGTGTCACACAGGATGCTGCTTCCACCGTCTGATCTGAGCATGTTCAATGACATGGTGACCTCTGTTGAAGTCGAAGCCTACGACATCCTCAAACATCGCTCAAGTGCGTATGATTGTCCAGATGTGGCGTTAGTGTTAGAGTCTGAACCATCATGGGCTAACCTCAGACACTGTACTTTTTATTTCCTAAGAACTGGTGTTCCAGCTTTGTGTTACTCCTGAGGTACAGGAAGTGCACCATGATGTGAAGTTAAAGATGTGAGGCTGGGTTACTCTATTTTGATATGGATTTATGTCACAATATATTGCAAATCTGAACCGTTCATTTAATGAGATATTTTCAGTCTTAGGCACCCTTAAACAATGTAAAACAGCATTGCATATTAGAGCTGAGTTGTTTGTCATTTCAGACATGCAAATAACCACCGTCAAACACAGAAAAGGACTTTTTTTTCATAATATGTTCCCTTTAAATTGTGTTTAAGCAAACGTAGAGATGCATGATAAAAATCAGAACACATTAAAGCTTTAAATAGATCAAATAGTCTTCTTCTCTTTGCATTGCAGTCCGAACACCTCCTTTGCGCTCTCCCGCTTCTGGTCGAGCTCCCAAACGACGCCTTATCACCCCAATTCCAGGTCAGTACCTCCAGAGTGGTATCATTTTATGGCAGTATTATGAAATACAAACACATGAACTGTGATTTGATTATGTCCATGTGCACAATACTGTTCTTTAATTTGTGGGGTTGGGGTGGTTAAGTCTCGTACTAAAACAGCTCAAACATGAACTGAAAGTGCAGAAAACATGGCAACAGTTGGAGCTGCTGCTCTCCTGTTCCCTCCAGATTACAGAGGAGGCTTTGAGCTCCACAGCGCTGAGGAGGTGGAGAAGGAGAGCCACCTGCTGGAGGAGCTGGAGAAGCTCAGCCTGACTGGGCCACGGGTATCCAGAGAGAGGCCTCACACCTCCAGGTCCTTCACGCCTCTGCTGGACATACCTGTGGACGGATATGACGCAGAGTCCAGAGACCTCCGACCCCCGTCTGCCAGCCCAGGGCTCCCCAACTGGCTGCTGGCTCGCAGCAGCGACTCTCACCCTCCTCTCCGCACAGACATTGGCACAATACGCTCCGTTCACTTCGATGAGGTTTCACTGCACTCTACCTCAGACAAGACAGAAACAAACTCCGAGAGGGGACGCACCCTTTTCAGAAACTCTAAAGGCAAAAAGGAGAAAAGCGGAGAAAGAGGGAAAGATACTGTGTTCACGCTGCAGAGCGCCGCTCGCAGGACTCGGCCCTCCTTAATGCAGGTGTTTGGTCTCAACCATGATCAGCAAGCAGGAAACCAGCAGGTGAACGGCCACCAGGCGACCTCCGAGCACAGACTCAACGGCTCTGACCCCGAGGAGCAGTACGAGCTCAAAACTGTCAGCATCTCCAAGACCAAGCAGTCACTGGGTAAATGAACTTCATTCAGTCCAAATCAGAATTTACTTAAAAGCTCCCTAACAGTTTGTTGCTTGCATTTTTCCCCCCAATACTTCCTTAAAAATATGTGAATATGGACACGTAAATATTCTTAAGCTGCAACCCCCATTGTTCATTTACTGAAATTCAACCCCACAGTTGAATTGTCTTGAGGAACTTTATGAACCTTAATAGCCTACTTATGAAACACACAGCAGTGTCGTGACATCATTTTAAAACACAACCTTGACCCTTGACCCCTGTCGTGACACCGCAGGCATCAGTATATCTGGTGGGATGGAGTCGAAGGTTCAGCCCATGGTGAAGATTGAGAAGATCTTTCCTGGAGGAGCTGCTTCCACCTGTGAAGTGCTGAAGGTAACATGAAGATTTCTGCAGGGCTCAGATCTCAAGTTTCACCTTTAAACCTCCACCATGGTCAAACTGTACTTCACGTTTTTAGTATGTTTAGTATCTAACTTAAATCGTCTCCCAGGCTGGATTCGAGTTGGTGTCTGTGGACGGAGTGTCCCTGCAGGGAGTTACCCACCAGCACGCTGTCGACATCATCCGGAAATCCTTCAGCAACAAGGCCAAAGACCCCATGGTGTTTGTGGTCAAAGTCCCCAAAAAATCTTTTAAAAATTAAACAATGAATGCCCAGGGCAAATGGAAATGACACACATCGATTAGACTAGATGTGTAATTTTGCCATTAATGCTGAGCGGGGAACTATGACACAAGCAACTTACTGGCCTGGAAAATAAAAATATCATTCATCACGGGACTTGAATTCGAAAGAAAAAAAAATGATAGCAAAATACAATGACGGCATGTAAAACTGCATGCAGATCATGAAATAATGTAGCGTTGTGCTCCTTGTGCCTTTCTCTTTCACCTTATGACAACCCTGGAGCCAGTGCCTGTCAAAAACACAGTTGTCTTTTCTCATTTTATGCTGAATTTATTTCTATTAGTGTATAAAGTGCTTGCCAACAGATCAACTGTGTGTGTGTGTGCGTGTGTAATCCTGAGTTTCAGAATATGCAAGATGAGACGACAGAACTGTAACCTGGATGCCTTTTTGTGTCGTCACACAGGTCTGCTAATTTCTTCCACCTCTAGGAGGCAGACATGAGCCATTCAGAGTCAGTTATCAGTAACAATCAGCAAAACTTAATTTCAAAACAAACAAAAAATAAAAGAGAGCCAGGTAACAAAGCAAGCAATGATGTTGAATTGAATCTGAATTACTAAAGCTCTTTTGAATTCATTAAAGACAATCTTGTAGATAATACAAAACACAGCTTAAATGTTCTTTTTTTTTTTAAATTAAAACCACATTCGGTTTTTATTAAAGAAATGTACAGCATGAAAATATACATTTAATGTCTTCATACAAATACTGTGGATTAAAAAATTATACTGAGGAACCAAAACGGACGTCCACGCAAACATTAACATACAGGCATTTTATCCGTAGGAGCAAAATATCATGTGTGGGATATTGCTTTGGTCTATTCACAGTGGCTATGTTTTTAGTTTCTGAGATGGGCGGACATCTCTAGAAGAAACCACGACGCGGTATTGTACATGTACGAGATGCATATTTACAGGGGAATAATTAAATCAGCAGTAACAGAGGAACAAAAAGTGCCTTCTTCTGTTAAATCTAAATACACAATGACTCCATTCCTAAACATCCTATTCAGTGCAAAGATTTCCCCCAATCCGCTGATGTAATACACAAATCTTAACACACTGCCCACACACACACACTCACACACACACGCTTGTACTTTAGTGTTGTGACATGCGACTTTTTCCCAGTCCTGGTGGGTTATGAGACTACAGCGAGACTATGGACATGCTGGCCATCAGATTTCTGTCCCACTATCGTTGGTGTGGCTGCTGTCCCTTTAGGTTTTATGAGGTCAGTGTGGACTACAGTGCTGGTCAATGAGCCTAAAACCCACTGACTCAATATGCTAACGGCTCCCTGTGGGTTTTGTCACGAGAGAACATTTTCCAGTCGTATTGCTTCTCTGCATGTTCACTGAACACAAAAAAAAAAAGCCCAGCAGGCCTTCGAGTTGCACTGTAACGACAAGGACTTGATTATTTCAACAGTTTCAGTGTTAGTATCCAATCCAATTTTATGCTAAACTGTTGTGTTTTTAGTACCTTAAAACTAACCATCTAAACTGTCACATTACTACCACAAAGGCACATAGAAGAGGACTGTTCAGAAGGTGATGAAGTGTACCATTTAGTCGTTACTGGTACCGTTTAGAACAGCCCATGATGCATGAAGATGTGAAAAGATCTGGGGTAGGATAAGGCAGAAAACAAGAATAAAGATCGGTGCAGCTTTTCATAGAAGATGTTAATGGAGAAGTGAAGTCTTTGCTTCTCATAGATGCAGTACAGTTGCTTGACAACAGGTCAGCAGAACATCTAACTGCCATCTTCAGCTTGACCTCTAGATGCCGATATTTGTTACATACCATTCCTTTAACACATTGTACTTGTCTTCATGTAAAAATGAATAAATACACAATAGAAAGTTGAGTACTGCAACAAAAACCACAACTCTGTAACAAGGAGACCTCATTGAGCATTCATGTCCTGGGTCATTCAAGAACAGGTACTAACTTGTCTAACAGAGGACATTTCACCATGTCACATTCAGGAAAAAGTACAATTTAATTAATGACAGCTAATCTTAAAGTAAGTGCTTCAGGTGGAGTAGTGGGATCAAATCCCAGTCCTGCCACGTGTCAATGCGTCCCCAGGCAGGACAATGAGCCCCAGATTGGCCACACTGCTACCCCGGCTACTCGTAGCGCCGGTACCAAGCCCGGATAAACGGGGAGGGTTTTGTCAGCAAGGGCGTCCGAGGTAACTGTGTTCCAAATCAATATGTGGAACATGGTGAGTCGCTCTAGTGACCCGTAAACAGAGAAAAGCTTCCGTTTCAGAGTCCAGCACTGCATCTGAAAAGCACCGCCATACTTTTTCATTTCCTCGCTTATTCTGATAAGTCAGTGACAGGGAGCAGTGTTTTATTCCAGATTAGAGTGATGGCTGCAATGTGGCACGCAAGCAGGAAGCGGTAACGATGTCAGAGGCTTTTTTCCCTCCCTTCTGTCAGACTTATTGAGATTACCATGTTCTTTATAAAATGCTTTACAATAAATACATTTGACTATGTGGGTAGTGGTTGGTAACTGGTTTTAAAAAGAGAGAAACTTCTGTACTTGAAAGAAGAAGAAAAAAAGCATTTGTTGTTATTAGAGCCTTCTGCAGAGTATTTACTTTCTAAACAACTGGGATATTTCAGTTAGATGAATTTACAGGCCTTAGCAGTAAAAGGTTGGAATAATGTGCTCCACTCCCACCCATCAGTAATGGATTTAATCCACCAGTTTGAAAGGTGGAAAACAAGTGTGTGAAAGAGAAACACTGACATCTGCATTTAATGAAAGGTGTCAAAGTATTATTAGTTCCAGGTGGAGTTGTTTGATTACTGTGCATTAAACTGCACAGATGTTCATAAAATAACTTAAGTTCTACTTTTAATGGAGGATTAAGTATCCAGAACATGAGAGCTCATTAAAAATGAGGAATGTCATAAGATGTGCGCCATATGCTTTTGTAAAATCTGATTTTAATTTTGGTTCCAACTTGCAAATTTCTCTCACTGCTTTTATGAGAATTTAGCAGGGAAACGAGTAGTTTATCGTTTAGTCACGATAAACAAAACCTGCATGAAAGGCCTGTTTATCGCCAGAGAGGTTGTAAGTACACAACATGAGCACAGCTTTGCTCACAATCACCCAAAGCAGAGCCGCTGACATTAGCTCCTCGCGCTGATTCACTTACTCTTACCACGACACACAGAACGTGTGGTGTCCCACGTTCGCTGTCAGCTGACAACAGCGTGGGCTCCAGTGGGTGCGTGGCGTTGAACCCAGCAGGGAAGGTGGCGTCACAACCAGCACAGGAGGAGGATAGTGAAAGTAAGTTTGTGTAAGTTATACTTATCCACAAAAGACTGACGCTTCATCAGTGCAGCAAACACACAGACGCAGTAATGAAGGGGAAGAGAAGTGATGTGGGTCATGTTTATAAAAGGTCATTGGCTTTCAAGTGCTCCAACAGTCACAGCTCAAGTGTGTCTAATTTTACACAGTATTTACACTTATATACACACATTTGTCTCATAAATCAACTTTTCTGGCCATACAATACTAGTGATCAGATTTGGGAAAAGTATTTAGCTGATAGTAGTGCAAATGAAAGGAAAAAAACACAGACATGTGGAGGATTAGATTTCTGTTGCAGCAATCTCATCAAAGTTGATCTCATTGCCGCTACCCTCATCCTCCTCTCTGCTCTCCAGCTCCAGACTGAGCTCCTGCAGGAGCTGCTCCAGCTCTCGGTTCCTGCGGTACATTTGCACGTAGTTCTGCTGCAGCTGTTTCTGGTAGCGGATTACTTTGTCCTTCTCTTCTTGCCATATCTTGCGCTCTTCCTCAAAACCTAATGCTTGCTGTTCAACCCTCTGACGCTCGAAGGCCAGCTCAGACTTCATCCTGTCCATCTGTACCTTCATGTTCTGCAGGGCCTCGGTGCTGCTCTGTCGCTGGGCCTTCGCCTCGTCACTCTCGTAGGCGAGCAGGTGCTCCTCGGCTTCCTGGAACACCTGACACTGTCTGTTTCCTGGCCCCTGATTGGCCAGGGTGTCTCTGAGATTCGCCAACTCTCCCTCAAGGCGTCCGACCTTCTCCCTGAGCAGCTCTGCTTCGCTCTTGCGACGCTGAAGCTCGTTTTCGCACACCTCCAGCTCCAAGGTCCGCGTGCGGGTTGTGCCATGGGCCTCCTGGAGCATCACCTGGGTGTTGGTCAGTTCACCGCGGGCCTCCCTGAGCTGACCCCGAAGTGAGACGATCTCCCCAACACGCTGAGCTAACTCACTCTGCACCTCCTTCAACTGCTGCTTCAGCAATGAGATTTCCCCAGACTTCTGGCAGACCTGCAGAGACACGAATCAAGACACAAATTCAGTTCTGTGAATTTAACAAGTTAAAAAACAACTTGTTTTAATCATCAAGCGAAAAGGAGATTTAACGAAGCGACAGACTACATAAGGAAGCCTTATTTGAAATCTCTTCTGAGGCCCAGAGTAAAACTTCCACTCTAGAAAGCATTTCTATAAATGCTGATTCTTTGGTTGCTGTGCACGTACCTGCTCCCATCACTTTGACTTTTCATAATGTAATGGGAAATTATATTACCAGTGCTGCTCTGCTGCCTCTAAAGACAGCTAGATTTATTAAAATATCAGCTGCAATACTTTCTGTGTCAGCAAACCATAGGCTGATGTGTGCAGCTTTTCTAATGCTCAAAACTTTGACTTTGAGAGCAACTGAATAATTTAAGATGCTGCGAGTTAAAAGTCAGTCTCCGGGATCTACAATCTTTCATCCTGTAGATCCGTTTCCTGGTAACAACATTAATCATCTCAAAAAGTGGAGGCGATCGATTGTATTATTGATCTGAGTCTGGTGTTTACGAAAGACACAGAGGCAGACTGTTCTGATGGTTTGCATGGCTAACGACAAAAGACCCTTTATCATCCATCCATCCGCCCGCCCACACACACACACACACACACACACACACACACACACACACACACACAAAAATCACAAGAACAAACCACAAATTATACAGCAGTCATGAAAGTATACATTTTATCAACATTTCTGCATCCTTTATCAAAAACAAACATACAAACAAATTAAATGAAGAGAACAGTCTAATCTTTTTCAGTCCCAGTTGGTTCAAGTAAACAGCTATACCCACGAATGCGTAACAGACAAACTCCCACAGCTGGACTGATGCTCTAAAATAAAAGTTAACACAATGGGCACGAGTGAGACTGAATTTAGAGAGGGACTGGGAATGGTGAGAAACTTTACAGCCCCAAAAAAGATAGATATTTTATTTAGCAACAATAGTAACTGTCTCCCAGTTACACACATCAGTACATCTCAGAGAGCCTGATCACTGGGGCTGTAATGAGCCGTCGACGTGCATCCATGCACTGATATAATGAAAACACGGATCAGACATCAATACGTGTAATCCTGATCTATACTTGCTAAGAGACTTTTAAAGTCCAATTTTACAAAAAGGAAGAAAACTTTCATCATTTATCCGTTTAGCTGGACCAGAAATAAAAGTGTGAAAGTATATTACAGTCACTTACTGTGATTTGATATGAATGGAAGTGAATGAGTGCATTGAACATAAATTATCATCTCATGTCAATCACTCTTGAAACAAATCAAATCAAAATTATTTGGCAGCAGACTTTGTGACATTGGCAAACATTGAATCCTCATGATGTTAATCAATGCAATATCATATCGTGATGAAACTTGTCATTTACACACCTCCCACTTGGTCTCCTCTAGTCGAGGCCCCAGCTGGATCTTCTCGTGCTCGTAGGAGGTGCAGCGCTCCTCTAGCTGTTCCCTCTCCTTCAGAAGCTGAGAAAAGTCCTCCTGCAGCTTCTTCTTCTCCTGCTGAAGCTGGTAAACCTGCAGTCGTGACATGTGAAATACCATTACAATCTCATGTTATCTTAGTTTAACCAGTTTAATATCAAATCAACATAAAACATCATAAAAAAGTGGTCCAACTTTTTGGTGCCTCAAATTTGGTCAGCCCAAATTCTCATCACAAACCTGTTTTACAGCAAACACCTCACTCCAGTAGAGAATAACCTCTTGAGTTGCATATGAGATTTAAACTCACAACTGAATTATTAATTTATAGTGTAGACATCTTGAAAATCCCCACCACTATAATAGTTGTTCTTCTCTTGTATAAATGTTTTACTTATTTTTCACTTTGTGTCTGTATGCTAACCTCCTCCGAGAGTAAAGGTTGCATTATTATCGTGAAAGATCAAAGATCTTGTCAGGGAAGGAGAGCTTGTGTACTGAAACCATTTTGCCAGTAACTGCAGAGATTATTATCACGTGGTTCTGACCTGCAGCTGAAGCACCTGTTGGGCACGCTGGGACTTCTGAGAAGCTACCTGCATCCTGGTGGCACAGCTCTGCCGCAGCTCCTCCAGCTCCAACTCAAAGCGCTTCTGCTTCTCCTCATAAACCTGAGAAAAGACAGGACAACAAAGGGCAAAGGAGTTAAGAGTACATATCCTAACACATTATAAAGCATCAAAACACATTATAAAAAGGGAGAGTTTGGACTTCTACACACCTGACAAATTGCAGCTTCATTCTCATCCAGGTTATCTCTAAGATGCTGCAGCTCCAGCTCTCTCTCCCTCAGTTTGTCTTCCAAGTCCCTCACCACCCCCTCGTAGCCCTCCATGGGACCAGGAGAGCGCCCGCTGGACCCACTGTCGGACAATGGCTGCACCCGGCCACTTATCGAGCCAGAGCCTGTGCTCTTACTGGAGGAGGAGCGCCCGCTGTCTGAGTTGGAGTGTCCATGTGCACTGACGGGTGGGATGCTCTTCATGGGCTCCAGCTGGCCAGCGGGGATCTCTCCTGAGGCCAGGTTGTAGCTGCTGCTGTTGTAAGGTGGCAGACTGGAGAGGGAGTTGCGGCCTGAGTCAGACAATGAGCAGGACTGGCTGCTGCCGCCACTGGCGTTACGCCCTCCACTGTAAGAGCTGCGTTTCTCTGAGCAGGAGGGTGACACTTCTCTCTGGGCGGTGCTGGGCAGGTTCAGGTTGTTTTGGCTTTCTGATACGTTGACACAATGGCGAGGGGAAAGATACTGCATGGAAGAGCGGCTCTTGGGAATTACAGGTTTGAAGGCAGTGGGCCGCAGCACAGTTTTCTCCATGTTCTAGTTGAGGAATACAGAAAGGGACAAGTGTATGGATCCAAGCAAACATTGATAAACACTGCATTTATGTTCAAGTTCTAAGGAATACGAGCACTGCAGTTTATGCAATGATGAAATTAAATGAAAAAAAAAAAGAGTCATCAAATCTAATACTCGAGACGGTGGATAAAAACGGCTCTTAGGTACATCAGGATATGGACACGGAAAACACTGAAAATCAATTTTTGAAATGTTAATGGATAACATAATAATGTTGATGGAAGACAAAAGGTAGAATTCAAAAGTGGAAGTGATGTGTTTGCCATTGACTGACTGGGTACATTACCAAAGACACAAGATGGCCAAGTAAGAAATCTGATCAGCTTCCTGTACATTAAAAACTAATGTATACAGAAGCACTTTTATGAAGTAAGAAGGGAAAAAGCAAAATCAACACTAAATGTAAGTTACACCACTCACATGAGAATAGACACCCACTTACAGTTGCTGCCAGAAGACCATCAAGCAACATCAAACCTTCCACCCAACTTGCAAATTGCAAAGTGAATTAAAAACTCTTATCGCCATTTTTCTTTTGGCATAGATTAGATATTTATATTCTTGCATTCATATTTATGTATATTGTGCTGTGCTGCGCACTTTAAAGCCAAGTTACAACATCTGAACTCAAAAACATTTTCCTGACGCAGCAGGCCTCACAGTCTGCAGCAAGATGGAAACTGAAGTTAAGAAATCACAGAGGCAAGAGGCTAGGAGAGCTCCAACATGTGAAACATGGACATCCATTACAAAGAATACTATGTCACCATTTCTGCAGATAAGCGGTTTGTAATTTTGACACAGAAAATGTTTAGTTTTTTTCAGAACAACCTTTTTCCTGATGTTGCATAACAGTTTATCATTTTCATCTAGGATTCAGGAAGTGTTGGCATCTTTAAGTATGCTGCAACAAATCAGACTTTTCTTGCGGGTTTAACATTTATGTTTGGATATATGTTGGGCAATGTAATGTTCCACTGATGTATCATAAGTTTAATTGTTTGTTTAATTGCTCCATCAACATCCTCTGAATCTTAACTGAATTAAGTTGCACAATGTCTAGTCCTATAAATAACTATGACTACACAAAGCATTCATCAATGAAGACTCACCTTCTCGAGTTTTCCAGACACTGGGATCAGTTTCGGTGGAGGTCCACCCATATTTCCATTTAACCCTAATCCTTCTTTAGTCTCATCAGCATCACCTCCCAGGCCGACAGGTGGAACATGGTCGTCATTCCAGTCGTCTACGTAGTCCTCATTTATATAGGTAACATTCCCACTCTCCTTCTCCAGCCCTCTGCTGGACGTTGTGGAGCTCTGTTTCTTGAGAGGTGGGATGTTCTGCAGTAGCAGATCCTGGGGGGACTCTGAGCCCAAACAGGATGTTCCCGCTGTGGGCCGTCGGACTCTGGCCCCCAGCTCAACACCGAGGTGGTGGTCTGTGTAGGGGCGAGTGGTGACAAGGCTGCTGACAGAACCCATGGGATCCAGAGTGGGGGGCAGGGGGTTGATGGGAGGTGAGGGGCCAGAGGCGTGTCGTCTACGAGCTCCTCCACTGTGGACGGGGGTGTGGGGCTCAGCAGATATGGGCATAGCCTGAACCAGAGCCATGACGGCAGCTCAGTGGGGCCACGTGTGCTGACAGAGAACAACAACAACAGTGTAAGTCTCACAAAGATGTTTTCAGACAACTCAGAATTTCATATCACCTCCAATCTCAGCTCTTTGAGGACAAGAATAGTTATAGCAAGCTCTTACAAACAGGTCTACAAGAGACTAAGGTTATTGCTTTAAAAAATTATGACAGACCACAACTACTGTTGGACAGAGGTAAAACAACTGCGACATACAAATATCCCACAAGACCATGGTAGCCCACACACAGAGAACCAGAGCAGGCCTTTCAATATATCCAGTCAAGTAGAACAAACATGGCTCAAAAACGGAGGCTTGCAAGGAATGAAGTAGTGCAAGAGGAGTCTGTCTTGATTTGAGATGCAAAATGGTTTGTAACATGCTGCCGTTTTCTCTGAAAGCAACAAAAGCTACTTTCTCCACACAATCAGCTTAAAAAAATTTGTTTTAAAAAGAAAAAAACCTGCCCAAAAGTTCATACATGTGGATGTAATCTTGAAAGATAAAACAGAAAAGGAGACAGGATGAAACTAGTGCGACAAAGAGTACATAAAAAATACATACTTGTGTGAGAACTCATAGGTGACGGACCTGCTTGTGTACCCTCACAGAACTGGTGGTAAATATTGACATTATAACAGTCACACAGAGACATCCGTTTGCACCATGGCTTCTGAATCCTTAAGCTTGAATTATTGCCAACAGAAAACATGATTATGAGGTCATATTATGCTTAAAACAACAGCAGAGCCTGTTGTGCTCTGAAAACATCAACACAGTGAGTCACAGAATACGAGGATATCCGACTTGCAGGCGTGTCTGGAGTTTCTGCCAAGTGAACCACAAGGATTTTAACTCACAGCAAGTCAGCAGCTTACTGTATCACTAAAACAAAACACAATCAAGACGTTGCCTAACCCTAACCCTGCTATGCAAACTTATCCTGACATGATGGAGACTGTCTTAATTAGGAATTAATAAAGTGAAGGAAAGACTATCTACTTTAATAACAGCTGGATTGTTAGTCAAACAGTTTTCTAGAGCACGCAGCCAGAACAGGGCAACGCCAAGTCAACTGCCAACCTGCCAAGTTTACAAAGAGTCTACAAGGCCACTTCTGTGATTTGATGGTGATTACCACACGTTAATCAGCACCCTTTAAATCTGGCTGATCCCTGCTTAGAGTCATAAGTGACTAAGACAAATCTGGCACTGCAGCATGTTGTCATGATGCATGAAAACTGAAAACAAATCAATTTATCCTCCATCTGTCTCTTATCTTACTTCTGTTTTATTGTATGCTTTCATTCAAACAATGTTGTGGTATCTGATGGAATATTGGACTGTTATCAGAAAGTGAGACACAAAGATTTTCGCCGGAATCCATTTGCTTGCTCTCATGGATCAGTCAGATCAGTTTATTGATTGTCTTTGGTTTTTCAGTTAATGCAGTTTGCAGTGTGTCCTACTGGATACTCCAATCACTTTATCAGCATCAGAATGAATTACAAAACTGTAAAAACAAAACGGTTTCTCTAAGTAGAGCCAGTTAAGTTTTACACAACCACAATATGCAAAGAGAAACCCCAATTAGTCTGGAACTATGTTTAATGCCATCCCAATGATAGGAGGAATATAATAACTCATAATAAACTCCTATGTTCACGTGATTATTTTTAAAATGCCCAACATATTAGTTCAGACAACACTGACCAAAGTAAACTGCTGTCTTTTCGAAGAGGAAACTGTGTGAACTCCATACTTTAGCACAAAGAGAAACACAAACTTGTTTTTTTAGGAAAAAACTAGCACATAATTTAGTTTAGTATCCACAGACTTCCTCTGGCAGTTGCTTTCCTTGGATGGTCGTTTCTGAACACAGGGAGTCCATTTGTTGTCCACAAAGTCTCTCATGATAAGTGAATGAGCCCTAATCCTTCAGGAAACTATGTGGGAACTCTTCTAGGCATAGCAGGAGAGTCTCAAACTGTTTTTAAAGCTTCTGTCATGTCCAAGCAGCCTTGCTTTCCCTTTTGTTGTCAGAGACTAGAGCCTCAAACATTCAGTTGATGGGGGAGTAGAGGGCTGACAGGGAGGCCAGGACCCTCCTTAGCATCTTAAAGCCCTCAGTTTTCTAAAAGCTCCAACAGTCTTCCATATGCTTTACGTTGGCTTAATGAAAAATAAATGGACATTAAGATCTAATGACAAGTAGATGGATCCATGGCACCTTACATGCAGAGCAAAAAAAAAAAGCCCCAAAAAACAAAATGAAAAACTGTGATGCATGCAGGTAGTATTTTAGCCAAACCCATATTGTCTAGCATCAGCTAATTCTGACAGTAAGCAGACTGTTTTTGTATGAGAAAGAGTTTTTATGTTCATCAGTCACTCCTCCAGCTTGTGGAATCTGTGGTGCATCAGCTAAGGAAATTGGAGACTAAACATGCTGCAGTCAGCCCCAATTGTTTCAGTTTCTCATCGTTCACAAGCTACAATTTGGAAGAGAATAAAAACCTCAGATCCCTGCAGAGAATCCGCTTTGTTGTTCAAGACTGTGGAGACTTAAAATTAGTCAAACTGAGCAGAAAAAAACAAACATAGTCTGTAGCACAATATCACCTCAGTTCAAACCATTTTCATGGCTGTGTGCTACGTCACTCATGAAGAATGATTTAGTTGTATACAGGATGCAAATACCTGGATGATGTGCTCCTTTCTGGGACATTTCCACAGTGCCTACATCACATACTGTATCCCATAATTCAATGTGGCGCTCACTGAAAAACAACCTTCCTCAGCCTGATGAGCATTAAACAGTCCTTTTCAAAGCTCTTCCAAAATCTCCTTTTTTTGGATCATGGTACACCTCCAGATACATGTTGTGAAGACGTTGGTGTAGACTCTCTAGCTGTTCTCACTGGAAGGAATACAAGACAACCAGTTTTCTTCTTTTGGTTCTTGACAGTATTTTACGTTGTCTGAAAGCTTCTGTTCTAGCTGACTGCTGAGAAGTTTCAGGTTCATCAGCTGTCATAGAGCGGTTTACTGTTGTGGCCTTTTTGTGGTTCATCAGCGTGCTTTACAACGCTTTGCTAAATGTGTTGTGAAGCTCAAGTCTCCTTAATCTTATTTCACATTTAAATTTGCTTATATGTGCAGTTGAAGAAGTACAAGCTTTTTGAGTTTTTCTCTTTTAGCTTGAGGACTTGTGTGAAATACTCATGGTATTTGAGGTCAAAGTAAATTAGAAAGAATTTGTACACAAACGGTAACTTTTGTAACGTTTATATCTGCAGCTTAATATTATTTCATTGTATTTGTTCTTTCAGACTTGTTTTTAAAAAAAGATGATCATGTGACTAGTAAGACAGGAAACTTGACTTATCAGACGTCATTTTGTGTGGGAGATGTTTCTGTGGAAAGCAGTTTGGAGAGAGGGAAGAGAAAGAAAAGGGGAGGGATTAGTTTGTCACACATCTCATGTATTTCTTCTTTCGCAAGGGAGTGGATGATTTTATTTTGTTGCCGACTTTGTCAAACCCAAAGCTTGCTGGCATGAGCAGAAGAAAGTGAAATCACATTCGCAGAGCTGACATGGTAACACAGGAAAACCCAAAGCATCTTGGTTTGCTGTGAAGATCTGAAGACTACGCTTAGTTTTAAACCGTGAGGAACACAAGTTTATAGAAGAGGAACTGAAGTGAGAAACATGAAGTGGATTTATATCGTTATGATCTTCTTGACTGAAGCATGGAGCAAGGATCAAGGTTTGAACATGAATACTTTTGATTTCCATCATTGTACTTTTGTTAAGCCTTTATGAAGATGCAGATTTAATACAAGCAGGCCTGTCTTAGTAAGGAATCTACATTCACCATTTCTTTGCTAAATCATATACATTACTAGAACAATTGTAAGCAGTAACTTTTGCATGTTGCATGTTATTCCTCACTTTCAACAGTTCAGAAATAATGTGGTTGTGAGATTTTAATGTAAACGACCACCCCGCAGATTACTCAGTTATGTTTTGTAGTAAACAACCACACAGATTTCTTCTTAACCATTATGACTCAGAGAGGAGGCTACAGTATGTGGAAAGAAGGTACACGGAGGCAGACCACTTCTAAAACCGACAGTGGAAAAAATCATTCCATAACACACGTATGAGGAGATTGCTCAATTTTTTTTTCTTTTCTGAATGAGCAAGCAGCATGCTGCTTCTTGCTTCTTCAGTGGAAATCATGGTTTCAGGTGCTGATGATGCAGCTGCCTCCAGTCTGGGGGTCTCTGAGCTGCGGTTTTATGATGTCAGCTTGTGTATGGTGTTTTGTTTACACCTGCCAGATGTAAACAAAAGTCAGACCACCTCTTCTCTTCATTCCATAAGCTGTGAATTTTCCATTTCATTTCTTTTAACTGATTACTGTAATTGTAGATGACAGCTGTAACCGGGGGCAGGTTTGGGCTAACAGTAGAGGTTTTTTTTTTTTGAGTTTAGAGGAGAAAAAAAAAAGCTTACAGTTCTGTTTCACTTTGGTTCCCTCAGGCTGCTTTAACGGTGACACCTTTGAACAAACTGTCTCACTAAAATGTTAACTGACTTGAAGGCTACTAACGGATAAACCACACTGGCTGATGTTCTGCTGTCTTCAATTTCAGAATGAATCACTTTTTAACGACTAACAAAGAAGAAAGAAAATCACCATTCTTTACTAATTTCTTCCTTAACAATCACTCCTTCTCTCTCAGGAACTAATGACACCCCCATGAACTCCACATCTTCTGATCTTTCTGA
>JBAMYA010000011.1:9737602-9750237 GCA_037176975.1 Arrhamphus sclerolepis | reverse complement strand
ATAATTATTATAGGGGGGATAAAGAAAGAATACTTACACGATAACCCCCCCCCCCCAATCAAATACAAGTACAGATACAAATACCGGCTGCTTTGCACACCCCTATGCTGCATTAAAATTTTACAACACAGTTTACTGGTTTACTTCAGGTGACAAACACCAGGAAGCATGGACAGGAAAAAAAAACATTTTATGGTTGGCAGGAGCGGTCATTGCAACATACACTGATATAAAATAAAGAAAGTATCAGATTTAAAACTGTCAAGGGGCCACAGGGCCTTTTTTAGGGTGGGGTGAAGAGTCACTAATTATACTCAAAATCCAGTCACTTAAATATAAATTACAGAGAACTTAAATTGATCTGGGTGTCTAAAAAATACAACCACTCACAGGAGAATGATAGTGCTGGCGTTAACGAGGTTCCTCCACAGGTTCCTCTGAGGCGTCTGTGAGCTTCTTCTTCAGCTCTGCCTCCTCCCCTGGAGCTTTCATCTGCTCCAGTCCACAGAGGGAAAACACTGCTTTCTTGCATCAGCCCAGTTACTCTTCTGATACTGTTTTATGAACAAAATGAACATTTGTCATCATGGTTCCTTCAGGCTTCAGCACATTAGATACAACTGGTCAAACACAAGATATTACGTGAAACAAATTAGTCACACATGAATATTATCTTTTTCCACAGCCAGCAGAAATGCATTTCTGACATGGGATATGCAGGCTGAATTTATGTCGATGCTTATGTTTATGTAACAGATAGCTACCAAATAGCCTCTTGTGTGAAATTTATTTTTTGTCTGAATATCTTGGAGAAATGACAGTTAAAATCAAGATTAAATTAAAGTCAAGACAAAATATGAAAAAATGGGATTTTTTTGCAGATAAAATTGCACATGTGGGGCATAGAGAATAAGTGCCATTGATGTACAAAGAACATGAATAAGTCATAAAAAAGGGAAGAGAAACCATATGTACAATCTTATCAAAAAACTTCTGAAGCTGATCTGTAGCAAGTGATAATCATTTTGGAAATGGGCCAGATGTCAGAGAAGTTCAAAATGGGCTCTTTGGCCAGTTTTTCAAAATAGACATATAGAAAATAGAAAAAAAAGACACCTCTGTTCTCAAGGCAGGACTGGGACAAAAAAATCAGACTGGGCATTTTGAGCCACGACTCGCTCACCAGGTATTGATGGAAAGACGATGAAGCCTATGAATGAAAAACTATCTTGTGACAGTGCTTGTACACTGTCTTGTTGGTGTACATACTTGTCTAATCCTTCCAGTCCTGTTATTCTACACAGTACTTAGCAGAAACCAAAAGGCTGCTTGGTCTAGTTAACCTCCTCAACAATGTACAATGTATGATGAGATCCTGAAATTAGGACAGAGAGGAATAGAGGTGAGACATGATCATTGATGAATATTAAAATGAATAAAATGACTTATCTATTCACCACATCAATAAACAGCACAGCAGCACAGAATATTTCCTTAAACATGGCAACCTTTAAAAGTGAAAGGAGACAGAGAAAGAAAGGTGAGAAAGAATAACACTTGATGGACATATGATCACAGTACTGGTATCTTTACTCTAGAAAAATAGTTGAATCATGTATTCTATACAGTACTTACATAGAGGAAACTATGGCAGGCTTCCAAAAATGAGTGACAGCATCCTATAAGAGACAGTGAGAGGTGAAGGCTGAAAGAAAACAGCTGTTTATATATACAATACCTCATTCTCATATTTATTCCACCTGTTGTCTTATGCATTAAGATGCACTAATTCTAATTAATTTAATATAAGCATTTTATGAGCACTTTACTTGTCTGTACTTAAGTTAGATGCAAAACCTTTTCTTTGGACTGTACTTTGTACAATGCCAATAAAGTTCAATCTAATCTTATCTGATACATTATGATGAGTGTTTTGATTATTTTGTTTTATCTCATCACATTACAAAAGCAGCTTTCTCAACACCTCACTCTTCTCAGTTACCTGGTCAATTACCATGTAACTACTGACTGTGTTAAGAGTTAGCAAGCACAACGAAAATAAACTACACCTAAACTGATGTATATCTGGCCCAGGTATACTGCAGTTCATCACTTCTTACTGAAGTTCAGTTTACTCCCCCACTCACACTGGCCGCCACCGAGGGTCTCTACTGCCTCCCCTTCCCCTCAAAGCTGCTGGCCACCTCCACCAGGTAACATCTGTGTTATTTGCTCAATTTTTTTCCACGCTTCCTTTCCATCTTTTGCTGTTCTCCATTTTGTGCTCCTCTTTCTGTGTATGATTGATTGATTGACAGCCTTGGCCCAACAGGGCTCCCACTCACTATTTTCCAGGACATTTTCAGCAGCTAAAAAAAAAAAATTATCACATCATGCACGAACAACTGTGATTCTGGAAGAGTTCTTTTGCTTATGTATTATTGTTATACATATTATATATTATTCTGATTGCTGTTATTTCAACACAATACAACAGGCACATAATATGTCATTATCATTATTATTATTATCTGAATATCTTCTCACTGACATTCTCACTGACATTCTCACTATTGTGAGAATGTCAGTGAGAATGCTGTATTCTGAACTGCTGTTCAGTGCATAAGCACAAACAACAGTCAGGAACCGTTCCCTGACCTGGAGGCACAGGGAAGCTGCCCTCTCATCCACTGGGGAAAACTCCAGCACACAGGCCCCGGGTCAGGGGGCTATAAGAAAGCCCACTCCTGCTCGATGCCGTTCACCATGTGCAACTACAGAGTGAAACAAGGTCCAACCCCTCTCAAGAAGATTGATTCCAGAACCCAGACTGTGCATTGAGGTGAGCCCAACTATATCTAGCCGCCACCTCTCAACCTCGAGCACAAGCTCAGACTCCTTCCCCACCAGAGACATGATATTCCATGTCCTGACAGCAAGAGTCAACAACCGAGGGTCAGTGTGCTGAGACCCCCACCTTTGGCCATTGCCCATCCCACATTTCACCCAACTCCTCTCCTGCCGGTGGTGGGCCTACAGGAAGGCGGACCCATGTCTATAATTCTGGCCGGATGCCCAGCCAAGACCATAGGAAAAGGCCTGGCGACCAGGTGCTTGTAAACAAGCCCCTCCCTCAGGCCTGGCTCCAGGGTGGAACCCTGGTAACCCAGACCCGGGAAAGGGACGCCGTGCTCCTTGATTTAAGTTAAGCATGGAAGTTGTTAGAATTGCTCTTAGTCTGGCCTGTCCCCCGGGACCAATTTGCCTTAGAAGACCCTACCAGGGACATTAAGCCCCTGACAACATAGCTCCTGGTATCATTCAGGCACGCAAACTCCTCCACCACGATAAGGTGGCAATTCACGGAGGAGGAATTATCACAGAAATCCTTTTAATTTAACTTTGTAACCATTTTATCCTGCTAAGGGCCACAGGCATCTGGAGCAAGCTTGTTTTGTTTTTTGGATTGGGGGAAACCAGAGCACCTGGAGAAAACCCATGTTGCTTTGATGCCTGCAACCTTTAACAAAATAAAATGGGGACAGAAAATGGTTGGGCTTTACATGTCAATATTATATTTAAATAAAATAAATTGCTCTGTGATGTTTGTCAGAATGTGAATTTGAACTTAGGTGCCCTCGTTGCTCTTCTTCTTCTTCCACTTTTCTGGTTTTCTCAGACCAAGAAAGTGACGGGTTTTCTTCCATATTGAAGGAGACTTGGTGCTCGTCTCTGGGATGGCATCACTGGAGACCTGAGTCACATTCATGGGGTTTGATTCATCAGCTGTTGTCTGTGACTTGGTTTCTTCAGGCAGCTCAGTCAAATTCATGGGTTCAGGTTGATTATTTTTTGTCTCTGGAACGCTTTCTTTAAAAACCTTCTTGGGTTCAGGCTCAGGGAAGGACACAGGAGAGAAAACTTTGTTCTGGTTTGGCTCCTCACGCCGGGCTCTTTTTCTTTTTGGAGGACCGCACCCATCTTTGTCATTGAGTTCAGCAGACAGGTCATCGTTGATGGAGATTTGCCTCTTCAATTTAGTTCTTAAACTCTCAAAGTCTTTTTGAAAAGCTTTTTCTCTCTCAAAAGAACATTGTTTTAAAAATCCAATTTCTGCAGCCTTCCTTTTGTGGACTGCTTCTTCCTGAGCTTTCATCTGATTAAAAATCTCCATGTTCTTTGTCACAGTTTGAGTGTGGGCTTTCACTTCTTGGTCGAGCTGCTTCTGGTAATAGTCCACCTGCTTTTGTGCTTCCACAACATCGGTTTCATACTTCTCACTGAGGTGTCCGTACAGAAGCTTGACCTTTTCCAGCTCTCCCTTTAAACACATCTCTGTGTGCGTTGATGTTTCCTGCAAGGAGCTTAGCTGCTTTTTCATTTGCTGTTCAATGGAGTCATACTCATCTCTCAGGTGTTTGCTGAGCTGTTGATTTTTTGCTATCTCATCTGCATGGGTCTTCATTAATGTTTTCAGATCTTGCTCAAATGTCTCAGCCTTCTGTGTTTCTGCAACGACTTTGGTTTCAAATTTCCTTTTGAGCTCCTCATGAAAATTCTTGACTTTTTCCAGTTCTTCTTGGATATCTTTATTATTTTGTTCTTCAGTCTGGAGCTCGCTGGAAAACCTTTCCTGGTTCAAAATATGGGCTACTTGTAGTTCCTCATAGTCTTTTTGCAGCTGTTTTTTCTTCTTTTGTCTTACAGTGGATTCCACCTGAGAAGCCACTTTCTCTGCGCTAAGAGTTTCTGCATCAGCGTACTTTTGCAGTCTCTCGATGGCTCTTTTTTTATCTTTGCCCTGGTTGATGTACATTTCTTTAAGGGACTTCTGCCTTTTAATCTGGGATCTTGTTTCTTGCAAATCATGGAAAAGTTGGTTTGCTTTAGCGGTTTCTGCGCAGGATTTGGCTTTTTCTGCGTTTAACAGGGAATTCAGCCTGTTAATTTCTGCTTGGAGAGTTTGATCATCATGATGCATCCAGTTTTGACGGTTTTCACCGCACCGCGCTGGCCTCCTGTAAGGGAACCCTGATGGTTGACGTGCCATTTTCAGGAATTCTGTTAATCTTTTGAAGAAATGTCTTGCTTGTTCGAGCTGGTGTGTATTTCAGCAGTCAATTTTCGCTTCTTGCCTCCAGAGATGCGTCTCTTCTGAGCAACGAGAATCATCTGACGGAACTGTAAGAATGATGTGACACAACATTCTTTGTTCCTTTGATCTTGAACTATGTCATAGTTCCTAAGCTCCACCCACTGCTGGTGCAGGTTGGGTGGGGGCTGGATTTGTCAGGTTGTGATGTCGGACTGCGGCATGATGGGATTTTGGAAGGGGGCAGATCATCTTGGTGCTCTCTGCATCCAGTGTCTGTGTGTATGTGGGTATTAATGTGGATGTGATACAGCTTTAAAATGTATTATTATCATAGTATCAGATTACTTTCTTCATTACTATATATGTATATATTCTTTTCATAAATTCATAAGGCTGAGGAAGCAGGATGATTCTAAGTGTGATTATTGAATATTGGAGAAGTGGTGGGATTAATTAAGTTTTACTTCTTTCTGCCCCGTTTTCATGTGTTAAACTGGATATTTGTTATATATGTATTCTATGCGAGTGCAGCCAAATTTAGTTTTTTTTCTCTCTTCCTGTTTATTCATATCATTATACTCCCACTTTATGTTTCTATACTTAAAAATAAAAAAGTATGAATCATGTCCAGCCCTTGTTGCTGCAATAGTATCTGCTTACACACTCTAATAATAATCTAATATAATTTCTTATGGGACAAATCCCATGCTTTTATCTTAATACTTTACTTACATTTTGTTCCTACTACTAACATACTTTTGCTTCAGAAGACATTTTTTTATTCAATTTTTTTATTATTTTATTTTTTATGGCCGGAGACCACCGTTGTCGCCCTCCGCAGACACTCGCTGCTTCATGGTTGGAACAAAAACCTGCAGCCACACCAGCCCCTTCATGATCAATTTGAGGCCCCTGATGTACACAAGTCTTCGGATCATGACTTGTGTGGGACAGAAATAACCAAACTATGCACAACGAGGCCGCCCGCGGAGGCGGCAACGGTGCTCTCTGGCAATGCTGCCGCTGCCTTGGGCAGCCTCCCCAGGTTTCCACCCGGGACGGGGTTTAACCAAGTATCGACCCGGCGAACCCCCAACCTGGAGTGATCGCCAGCGAAGAAGTGTGTAAGTTTCTTATTGGACTTCTGTGCTCGTCATGTTTTGTCCAACAAACACCATGTTCAGACACAAGTGTGTCCATAAGTGCACTTGGCACCAGGACACTCTTGGTCACAGTTCAATGATTGACTTTATCGTCGTATCATTGGATCTGTGGCCTCATGTGTTGGACACGTGTGAAGACAGGAACTGAGCTGTCAACTCATCACTACCTGGTGGTGAGTTGGATCAGGTGGCAGGGCAAAATTCCAGTCAGACCAGGTAGACCCAAACGTGTCGTGAGGGTCTGCTGGGAACGTCTGGCAGAGGAACCTGTCAACTCCCACCTCTGGCAGAGCTTTAACCACATCCCGAGGGAGGTGGGGGACATTGAGTAGTGGTGGTAAATCTGGTTCACTTTATGTACTCGGGTTAATCCGAGTCACTCAGTGATGTGATCCCATTCATTTGAGTCAAATGACATTTGAGCCCCCCCCATATAATGAATAATTTACTTTCCTTTATAAATTTACTTTTCTTTATTTTGAACACAAATAGACAACAAATTACGACTGTGCAACGGGTATGAATAAAGTAAAATAACAATAATGAAATACAATCTTTTTCTTGTTGAGATTTTGAAAGTTAAATTTTTCTGAATGGGTAAAAGATTACGCTCAAAAGACATTTTTGAGAAATTTATTGATGAACAAAAGAGAAAAAGGACAAGGCGGACCACTGTTAATGAGCACAAATATATTTAAGCAGCCTACTTAGACCATTTATAACAATATTTAACTTATTATTCACTGAAAGCAATAACTAGAGTTAAGTTCTGAGTCAGCGAGTCTGTGAGTTGCAGACTCAGCCGGAGGGTCTGACGTTCTGAATCCTCTGAGATGATTCAATTCATCTTAAGTTCCGGCTCGTCTGACACGATTCGATTCATCTGAATTTCCGACTCCGAGTCCGTTATTCACTGAGTTTCAGGCTAAATCACCCAAGTCAGCTGTGTTTCCACTACGCAGCTGTCTGCTCTCACTCACATGGCATTTGTACTTCGCGTATCTGCTAACGTTAGCGTTAGATGACTAGAGGACTCGTATGAACCAGGTTAGTGGAGACGTGGGACTCATGAGTCGTGATTCAGTAAGAAGATTCAAATTGAATTAACCCGAGTGAATCAGGAACCGCCCACCACTAATATTGAGTCCGAGTGGGTCATGTTCCAAACCTCCATTGGTGAAGCGGCCAACCGAAGCTGTGGACCCAAAGTTGTTGCCTGTCGTGGCAGCAATTCCCGAACCCGATGGTGGACAACTGGGGCTAGGAAACTGGTTTTGACTGCCAACTTCCTTAGGGGTGCTAGGGAAGCAGTGGCCAGTGGCCTCTCTTCCTCATTTTGCACCTATTGACAGTTGTAAATAGGATATTTGGGACTCAGCTTTTACAGACTTATGTCAACGCAGCAGCAGACATAAGGAAATTCATATACAAACACTTCTTTTTCTACATTTTCTGTATACTCAACGTTAAGTTACCTTGGTCCATCTGAAGGGACCCTATCCGTGCTACTCGCCTGTAGAGAGCAGGAATGGTACGGCTCGTGTCCATCTATGATCAGACCTGCATTATATGGATGATATAATGTGGACAGCAGTGGTGGGACTCTGGAAAACCAGCCGGTGTGAGTCCATGTTTTTAACTGTAGCTGCGTAGTCGTGGCTGTCAGCGGCGGCCAATTGAAAATTAAGTGGAAAAAAAAAACATTGGCTTGATGCAGCCCCAGCATCACCCAGACTTGACCCCTACTGGCCCCTGGGTAAATTGAGTTTGAGACCCCTGGTTTAATGTCATTTCATTCAACTGAACTGGAAGTGTAACAGAAAAGGACAATATATGGAGGTTCAATTCTGAAACATTAACTTCAAACGCTGCTAACAGTTGCTTGTAATTATCTATATCACAAGCAAACAGCAAAATGCGTGCTGTTTTAAGCTGGCTCTCAATCATTTTTTCTTTAATTTATAAACCATCAGTTAGACAACACTGCTCCCTGCTGACCACAAATTAAAAACACAATTTGCAACACGGGCCTTTTATTAAGAAAAATACAAAAGAAGTCAGTACAGAACACACTGTGGTCATATAATGATTACATCATCCTGGCAAGCAGACAGTGTTAGTATTATTTGTATTATCATTCAATATATGAAATACAAAGGGCTTTCTGTCACAGTATCGTTTCAAACGAAGAGACAACAGCATATTCGCATGAGAGAATTCAGACTTCACGTGCAGAAATACTTGTGTACAAACCAAACCGTGTGTCGACATTTCACGTCAGCAACAGCATCTCACTTTCAGGTTGTAACATTTGTCCTTCATTCCATGAAGTCCTCATAAATCTGAATTTTCATTTAAAATCTGAAATGTTAGAATTCATATTTCTCTTGTTTTGAATTCAGAAATGTATATTTAGCTTATGTGAACTTGGACAAAAACAACGGAGAAAATAACCAAATCCACTTTTCATTATTACTTCTGGAGGGTTTCATTTCCCTTTTGGTGGACTCTTGACAGTTTGTGCAGTCTTTGTTGTTTTTGTAACTTTCTCTACCTTCTCTTCTTTGTGCTCTCCTTTCTTTATCGCCACATCGCTCCCCTGGACCTCCTCCTCATTCTCAGACTTGTTCGGGACCTTCTTCAGCTTGTGTTTTCCTCTGACGGGGGCTGAAAAAGTGAGCGAAGACTTGATGAATTCCAGCGGGAAGATCCCCACATCTCCATCGAAACGGTTCTTGGTGACTTGCAGGGATCTGCGGCCTGGAGACGTCACCAGCTTCTTCTCCTGCAAGATGAGGACATTGTCGGCCTCTTGGCTGGCCTGGACGGGGTTAAAATCAAAAATACGTGCAAGTTCATCAAACTGAAATTTCATTTGAAATGAATTTCATTCAAATTGGTCCACCATGAATTCAAAAGCACATGCAACATTAAAGTGAAACTTGTTATTCTGCTCTTCCAGTCTGACTAAACTGAGCATTTTACTTCTAAAGCGGACCTTAGCAGAACCAAAGATGGACGCTGTCTGCAGTTCTCGGTCATCCTCCTCTTTCCTGGGATGAATGATCAAAGTGACGTGGCAGCTGCTGTTGGTGGCAAACTTCCTGAACACCCCGATAATGTGGTCTTGTACTGCAAACCTGCATGACAAGAAATAAACCTGATTTCCAGCTGTTTTTATACTTACATCAATGACTCCACAGAGATGTTACTGCTGCAAACAACATGTATATTTTTAATATACTCCTTTGTCATAACTGCACAAGAATCATTTTGCTCACTTGTCCACTGAGAGGTTTTCTTGTCCCATCATGAACTGCAGGTTATCAATGACGACATGGTTGATATCATACAGGTAGACGGCATGCTCCATGGTGTCCAGCACTGTCCTGCAGAACAAATTTAGGGAAGGGTCAACAAAGGCACAAAGGCACAGCTGGGTAAATTCCTGCATCCATTACTGACTTTATGTTTTGCTGCCCGTGGAAAGTCATGAAGTAGAGTGGCAACTCCTCGAACTTGTCTGCCCAGAAGTCGTACTGCTCCAGGTTCTCCTCCAGCCGCTGCATGGCAAACTGAGTCAGCATGATCTTAGCCAGACGCACGTTGTTGATCTCAAAGCTGCCCCATAACGTGTTGACGCCCTGCATGCAAAGGTCCAAGGCCAACTCACTGATGAAGGTGGTCTTCCCACTTCCAGTGGGACCTGGGGAAGCAATGTGACAGTAAACTGTTTATAGGGATAATAGAAGAATGCAGAATGGTCTAACCGTATTCCCCAAAAATGTTCTTCTCAAGACAACCACAACAACTCCTCTCCTCTCTTACCCAGATTTGGAGCTTCCATTATTTCTGGATCTTGTTTCTAACTTTTTTCTTTGCACATTTTTTAAATCTATTGCAATTATCCATAAAAGAAACAGGAGCATTTCTCACTCAGTTTGTTATCCTTAAATAGATTCTATCATTAGAATCGTTTTACAGTGTTCACACATCAGTACTGAACAGTCATAAACATGTTTAAATTGTGGTTTCATCATTGATAAATACCAGTGAAAACTGTGAGCTCTCCCTTCCGGTGTCCCTTCAATATCCTGTTGAGCTCTGGGAACCTTGTCCACTTGACTCCAGCCACCTGATCTGTGTTAAGCAGCTCTCCGTACACATCTTCTCTGAGCTGCTTGAAGGACACTATGGACTTATGAGCTGCTGGAATGGAGGCTTTGACGATGCGACTTAAGTTCTTGCCTTGGGCCAGCGCCTCCACCGGACACGGCTGATATTCCCCAGGCCGCACCAGTGCGCACCTCCTCAAACCCAACTTCCTTGAAAAGATCTTGGATGCCTCCCAGGAGCGAATGTCTCCTCCCAGCCACAGCGTCACCCGCTTGAACTGCTCCAGGTAGGGCAGCAGGACCGGCGGAAGGCAGCTAACGCCGCGGGGTAGAGCCACACTTGGGAGTCCCGTTGACTGGCTCACGGCCAGCGTGTCCAACTCGTTACCAGTAACCACCACTTCTGAGTCCATACGGCTTATGAGCGGGAGGCCAAACAAGTTGTAATAAGAGCTGCACTTTGGGACTGTAGCTTCATTATAGATGACCTTGTCACTGTCAGTCCTTTGAGCAGAAATGAGCTTGATCCCTTTTAAGGAGGAGTCAGGTCCACCAAACCAGGGGAAAACCAGACTCTTGGTGGGCTTGAAGAGCCTCACACCAAACTTCTTGAGGGTTGTATTAGAGATCTTTGTGATCTGAAAGAAAAGTTAAAGCATTGATAATGATTACTAACCTGAGAAGAAGCAATACAGAGGAGTTATAGGCATTTCCAAATTTATGAATGAGTCTCACACACATTAAATGGTGCAAGAGGTTGTTGTTCAAACTCTTAGATTACTAATCAAATAATTGTGATAATATATATTTTTTTTATGTTTATGGCAAATAAAAACAGCTTGACATGGAACGAAGTGACACATTAATGTACATTCAGTTGATTATCTCTGGTCATTTTTATTTTCACACCATCTCATTTATGGTGGGAATGATGACCTTATGGTGCACCTCAGTGTCCTATATACAAGTATAGACACTAAAATAAAGTGGCAATGAATCGTGTCTGAGTCTACAAAGTATGTGGTTAAAGTGTGTGTGTGTGTGGTTTGAGTCAGCAGGGTAAAACACACACCGTTACCAACAACAGCAAACTGGTTCTGTGATGCCTGATTGCAGTAAATAAGCTGTTACTGGTGTTTGGTCTGCGTAAATTAATAAAAGAAAACTAATACAAGAAGCTTTTTTTTTGCCATCTAAGTTTTCTGAACAAAAATTAGACAATATGGAAGTTTTCCTCATAATACTTTTTAATTTGTAACGACAATAAGCCAGAGTTGATGAAGGGGCGTGGAAAGAGAGGAAGGGAGGAGCTACTTCTTCACGTTACTGATGTTTTCTTTCAGGTATCAACAGAAGTCCAGAAATCCCTCACCCTACCTCTAAATGCTTCATAAATTTTTAAATTCTGCAGATCAGTGGGTGATGTCACTTCAGGGCGCTGGAACAAGTTAGACGGTGTGACGACTCTGCTGTATGTTTACTTGTCTTGTTGAGATACAGGAGCAACCTCGGTCTCCTTGCACCAGCTCACATGTTCTGCTTTAAATAGACGCTCTGACAGATCACGAGTTCATGCAGTTTGGAACAAACACCCAGGTATTTACCCTAAATTACTGCCCAAAAGGAAAAATTTGATTTTCTTGAATCCCTCTAACTTAAGTTTATGTTGGACTGAGATTCTACTGTTTTAACAGAAAGCCCAGTGATTATCTAAGAGTACACAAAGGACATTTAACAGCTATTTTTGCCATAAGCCCAATTCAAAATCTACCTAGCCAATTCAAGAATTCTGTCAAATGATAACTCAGATGATACATGAATGTGTCCACAGTGTAATTCATTTCCTACACCTCAAATTTAATCAAATTTCTCCGAGATAATCAACTATACATGTAAAACCAAAGGTATATGTGCTGTCATTTAGACTTTTATCACCAACATTTTTTTTTAACTTACAAAGAAAAAAACAAAACTAATTGTACAATTAAATGCTCACAATGTGGTGATGAATAACATCAGTGGTTATAGTTCTCCAATTCACAGACAAAAATGTACAGGACTGTCTCAGAAAATTAGAATATTGTGATAAAGTTCTTTATTTTCTGTAATGTAATTAAAAAAACATGAAATGTCATACATTCTGGATTCATTACAAATCAACTGAAATATTGCAAGCCTTTTATTTTTTTAATATCACTGATTATGGCCTACAGCTTAAGAAAACTCAAAAATCCCATCTCAAAATATTAGAATATTTCCTCA
>JBAMYA010000011.1:9720470-9737502 GCA_037176975.1 Arrhamphus sclerolepis | reverse complement strand
GGAGAAAGGTTGTACGCAGGCACTTGGTCTTGGTGGTGCTGCCACCTAGCCTCCTGGCATGCATACTGCTTCAGTAAGTAGGAAATTTCATAGACTTTTGCGTGTCCGTCTGCACGCAGATTTTCCTCCAAAACGCCCGTCTAAACGCGGAGTTAAACGTGAGAACGAAACGCCTGTTTTGCATTTTTGGGTCAGATCGTTTCTGTCTAAACTGGGCCTCAGTAACACTCGCTACACACTCCTTTCATTCTACGTTTATGAATGAATCGCTCGATGACCCCACAAAAAGGTGGAGTCATCGTAGCCGGATGTTGTGACATCATGTGAATATCATCTGGCCAATCAGGCTTAGATTTGTGCAGTCTGAAAGTGGCCTAAATGGTCTTGTGCTCACAAGATGAAGCAACGCAAGTAAAAGTGGAACTTCCTCTTCTTTGAAATTTACATGGGCAGACTGAACGCTACAGTTGCTTATATGACCTCTAGTGGGACAAAGTGGTATGACAAGGCTTTTAAATTCCTTCATATGCTACCTTTAAAAAAAAGAGTAAGAACTTGTGGTAGATAATGCAACAAATACAGCAAGCAAACTGTGTATGAAAGCACCAGAAAACTATTCTTTTCTGGGTACAAAGTCATTTTACAACATCAGAAATAATCAATGACGCTGCTGTTGTTGTATATTAAAACAGTTAGCACAATGTGGTTTTCCACAATTTAAAGCACATTTGAAAAAAAACTTTTTTTCTTTTAAATCTGCCTGTTCTCAGGCCACAGAGGAGTTAAGCTTGTCTGTGACATCAGTTTTACATCCTGTGACGTCCACAAGAAGGTTTTTAGTATTAATTCAAATGTAAACATAAAATTTAGTTGGTTATACTGCAGGTCACTTTAATTAATATACAAATCTGAACTTAATGCTGACACATAAACGTGACATTTTCTGCAACAGCAAGTTAAGAAGTGTAGTTGATTTAATAAAGCATGAAATAGACCTGCACAAAAAGCAAAAATTAGGTTGCTGTTCACAAAGTTTGTGACAATTCTCCTATAAGTTTATAGATAAAACTTGTGTTTTTATTGGGAACACAGAAGCAAATATGTCGTACGATGACGGTTATTTCATGGCAGGTTGACTGACAGGAAGGAAGCCTGGAAGAGTGACCCCAAATTCTTTGAGTCTTTGATCTAAGACTGGCCGACCCGTTACCTACTGTGTATCCACACACTCATTCAAAATCAGACTTTTACTTTTTCTTGCCTTGAAATAGCCTGAAGGAAAATATGAATCCATACATTTCTAATATCTTTTTCACAATTTAAGGCACTGAAATCTTGCAATTTGGAATCACAGGATGTATAATGTTTCATTTTCTATTAGAAAGTCAAAAAAATCCAAAGTTTGAGATGATTGATTAGTCTGTACTTGGTAATCTGATGTTATTTTGTGTACGTAAGGCTTTGTTGTTGGCAGTTTTGCTCTAAAATAATAAACCCGAAGAGCTGGTATGACGGATTTGATCTATTATTGCCTACAAATTACAGGAAAGTGACAATAAATTGGTGACTTTTTGATCCGCACAACAGCAACTGCACTACAACAGCATGCTGCAACAGTTATTACAACAACGCTCTTTCCCATACTTCCTCCAAAGAGGAGCAGGAAAGATAAGGCGATAAAAATAAGGAGAGGGTTTGCTCTTCGGGGGGGTTCTTCTTCTACTTCTGGTTTGCTTGGCAACAGTAGCACAGAAAGAGCCGCTGTCACTGACGAAGCCGTGATTAGAGACGCCCAGCTGCAGTTTCATTCAGTGCTGAAATTACTGTAAGAGGAGAGTGGCAGCTCATTTTACCCTGCACCATCCACATAAAGCGTTAAATAATCCCAGGATTTTTGCACTTTGAATGACAGGCAGCTTCACCCGTCCGTCATGTCATCCCTTTCTTTCCATGACCTTGCGGGCAGTGAAAAACGTTTATTTTTCTTTGAGCTCCCACTGAAATCCCTAATGTGATTATGACTACTGAGTTGTGCTCAGAAACAACTGTGCTGACTTCTGCACTCTGACCTTGCAGACCCGGGCAACCCTGGACACTTTGGTCTGGCTCGGGTAGGCGATCTGCTCCTGGCTTCTCTCGGTGAAGAAGAAGTAAATCTTGTCATCATCGCCAATGGAACTGTTGATGCTCTCCTTCAGCAGCACAGAGCCCACGAAATCTGCCTCTGTACACACAAACATACACACAGATCCACATGTCCAAACACAGACCTATTAGCAGCCTAGAAAGTGTCTCCTTGGAAACTGAAGATGGAGCTTTCAAGTATGAATGAATCACCACAACCAGACTTGCAGTGCAGGGCATCATTTATGGGATTTTTTTCATTTTTAATTATCCAAGCAAGAGAGAATATTTCTTTTTTTTACTTTTGGTGACAACATGCTCTATTCATCAGTGTTTAACTATAGCCATTACTGAGTGTATTTGTGGATAATTGTATAATTACCCAAAAGCCACCGAGTGGGAGCCTCCTCAGTCCTGAGAGTGGGGAAGGGGAAGTTCCTGCGGATGTCTGGTGAACTGCGAAACTCATACTGAGAGGCTGTGAAAATCTCACCATCTGATTAAAGCGTCAGAAGAGGGAAGATCAGGACACAAACATCAAGAAATTATAATTTCATCACATGCAAACAGAAGAAAAAAACAGTAGGTCTCTTGCAGAGTTCAGTCAGATGGCACGTGTATATTTAAGCTGTTCAATGAAGAGACTGTTTCATTTCATTTCAGTTTTAACTTCTACTTTATTGAATGTATTGATTCAGATTACCACTGACCCTTTTTGACTCAAATGTCAAACATCCTTGATCATCGCTGACCAGCAACAAAACCCCAGTTTGTCTGTTTCTCATTTAAACTGATTTCCTACTTAGCTTTTTTACTGTTTAGTTTTTATTTTCTTAAAACCTAATGAAGCTGAGTGGTACAAAATGTTATTAAGTAGAGAAAAAATATTCGCACAAAAGATATACCAAGCCATTCATTTCTCCTTTTGTCCTCCCTTGGTTTTCATTTAAATTTGAGTAGTAACATTTTAACACAAAATGTTTGTAACAAAGAAATCTGTGCTGCCTTCGCTGTTATCCTGATTATCCAGATAACTGGAGGGACGACATTAATTTCTACCCAAAAGAGCAGATGAAGAGGCAGAACAAAAATACAGAAAATACAGAAATCAAACTATTGAACTAACATGATGGGGTATAAGAAGTAGTGCACTTTTAATAAGTAACAGTATCACTGTGTGGAAAAGTGCACTGATTGTGCTTTATGCACTTCATCATTTATTCACTCTGTCTTTGTCAGCTGCATTCACCTACAATTACCTTAAATAAATACACCAACACTTACTCCATTCCTCTTTTGTTCTCTTTTCCCTTCAAACTATTACAATGCTCAAATTCAAAGTGCACAAAATAAAAGCTCAGTGAGATAAGAGTAAAATCAACAGTGCATACAATGGTAATCTACAGTATTTGTAATATGCCCCTTTTTATATTCTGTTTGTTAAATGGAGTGAACAGAAATACATTCACTAGTTTGAGAATGTTATTTAAGCATAGTTGAATAAGTAAATATGAAGGAAATAGAAGGCTTATTTACTTAAATTACATCAAAAGAAAAGGTTTCAATGGAAAGTTACTTCCTTACAATTTATTATGTTGAAAAGCATGAAAGCTAGGATTAAACCTATACTTTTAGCTGGTGAAATAGTTATTTATGTCATTTTAAAGAGTTTCATTTGAATAAAATCCTCTTTTAAATCAGCAATACAGTCATTTAATAATCTGGATTTTGTTAAAATTAGAGTAAAGATATTTACAACAATGTCACAAAGTCCAAAGACGACAAGCTGTGTGTTGGACTTAGTGACATCTACCAGTGAAGTTTCCTACCAGTAGAGAAACTTGGGAGGCCATTAAAAAATACGAAGAAGGAAAAAGTCTGTCTCAAGCCAGCACTGAGTTTGTTTGCCCAGGGTAACAGCAGAAAACCAGTGGCGTAAAATGTCAGAATCTATATGATGCAACAAAATCCAAACTAATGAGAGGTCACTGGAGGATATGCACTGCATGGTCAACAAATAAAAAAAAGAGTCACTGTCTGGGTTTAACTAATCAAATATTTAAGACAGTGAATAATGTCTCTGCAGGCAACTAATTTATTGAATTTGAACTGATGCAATGAATAGCTTTCCATTCCTGTAACAACCATGGCAGAAGTCAAAGATGATGTGGGTTCATCGGGGTATGAAGGGTGGTGTGTGAAGCATTGCACCCAACATGCCTGGTGCATGCAGTGTAAGCCTATGGAGGCGGTATGATAATTGTTTCAGCTGGTTAAGGTTCAGCAACATTATATCCTCCATAAGATCACCATAAGCAAATGTTTTAACTTCCCAGATTGCATGGGCATATGCCAGTATGACACCACTGGGATTCATTGGGATCAAACTACAGGACAGTGTTTTGGGGAGGCATGAGGTGTTTCCATTAGTTAAAGGTCTGGACAGTTCAGGACCTGGACTTTTCTTGTGTGAGGCCATGGTGTTGTGATGAATGCAGTATGTGGTTTAGCATTGTCTTGCTGAAATATACAAGACCTTGCCTGAAAGAGACGTTGTCTGGATGGGAGCAGATGTTGCTATAAAACATCTATGTACTCTTCAGCATTGATTGAGCCTTTCCAGATGTGTGCTACAGGCACTAACGCGACACCATACAATCAATGATGCAGGTCTTTGAGCTGTCTATCGATAACAAGCTGGATGGTTCCTCCCCTCTTCAGTCTGCAGGTATTCATGGTTTACAGAAAGAATTTTAAATTTTGATTCATCTGACTACAGAACAGTTTTCCATTTTGCATCAGATCATTTTAGATGAGCTTTGGACCAAAGAAGATGGTGGATGGTGTTCAAGTCTTCCTCTTTGCATGATATAGCTTGAACTCACGTTTGTGGATTGGAGAGGGACTGACTGATTTCTGGAGTGTTCCTGAGCCCATGCAGTGATGTCCAGTAGAGAATCATGTCTGCTTTTATGCAGTGCTGCTTGAGATGAAGATCACATCCAGTTTTGACCTTGTCTCTTGTGCACAGACGCTCCTGATTCTCTGAATCTTTTGATGATATTATGTGCAGTAGATGGTGGGATCTTCAAAGTATTTGCAATACTAAGATGAGGAACTTTTTTTTTTAGATGCCAGTTGTTATAGATTGGTTTCTACATTTATTTCTGCAGTTGAGAGAAGCTGCCTATCTGAAATGCTCCTTTTATACCCAGTCATGTTACTGACCTGTTGCCAATTAACTTAATTTGCTGTCAAATGCTCCATTTATTTTTATTTGCACCAGTTACTTTTCCAGCCTTTTGTTGCCCCTGTTCCATTCTGAAATTTGAAAATCATTGTATTCTCTTTTTATTTATGTTTTACATAGCCTCCCAACTTCTTTGGAATTGAGGTCATAAATGTTGTATTATTACATCAGCTTATCAAAATTATATCAGGGTGAATGTTTATCGCCACTGATCTGACTGATGAAAACTGAAAAACTGCCTGTGGAACAGGAGAGTATTACGACAACAATGATAAATGAATTCAAAATGTGCAAAGCAAGCAGAAAATATTTCAGGTTTTTCTAGGAGCAAAAGCAAACAAAAAAAGAAAAAAACAAAAAACAACCAAAAACTTCAAAGCAATTTATCTTAAATTTTATCAATCCAAATATTCCAGAACTCCAAAGTTTCCACTGAAGCTCATTTAACACTTCAGCAGCTAAAGATAGCCAGTTCAAGTTTCAGTTAGCATACATACATCTAAAGCAAGCCCAGTTTGCCTCGCCCTTCTGGACACCCTCACAGCGCTGCTAGAACTGCCCTATACTCTTATTTGACAATGCCTTCTGAGTCTAATGCTCAAGATTGGTCCTTATTGCTTTTTCCTTTAAGACTCCCATCCCTTGTGTGTGTAGCGCCTTTATTCTTCCAATAAAGCGCAGTGAAAGAAGGGATTGGTGTGACATACCTATGAGCAGGCCAGTGAATCCCTTTGCTGGATCATATGGACACCTGTCTCTTCCTTCCTCAACACCTGATGAGAACTTGAACCTCTCTGCATCCTGATAAGAGATGAGACAGAGCACTTAAATCGTTTCATTCTTATTCAAGTCCTTATTCCACTAAAATGAAATAACATGAGCTCTTACTATGTAAGCACAGAGGGGTCTGAAGGCATTTGTTCCACAGACATAAAGGTGAGTTTCGTTGTACCGCTGCAGCAAGCGGATGTGGTTGTAACACTCTGTCTACAGAAAACAGTGGAAATCAGGTTATTCCCTGTTCAATGACAAGCATCAGCTAGTGAGAGCACTGGCCAGTTCATGCACAGGGTTATTTCATGTACATAAGTATTGGATGACTGTTATTTACTTTTAAATGTGCAACCTGCAGTTACCGACCTCAGATTTCAGGAAAGTAAATAACAAGGAGCTGAAATGGTTATTCTTGCTACCATCTTGTGCAATCTACCCATCACAAAGCTGAACACTTTCATGATGTTCTTCAACAACAACTTCACCAACTTCACATTTCTTTCAGGAAAGAAAATAAAAAGGCTACAGACTTGTACCTTATTGTCCCTGCCTTTGTTTAGACACTGCTTCCTCTGCTCAGGGGAAGCTTCCCAATCGATCTGGAACACAATAGGGGGTAATAAGGAAGACTCAGTTTGTTCAATATATAAAGAGAAAACAAATAGATAAATAGGCTCTATAGATAGTCAGGAAAGAGAGAGATCAATAGAAGAGAACAAATAAGAGAGGACAGCACGCTTAATTTTTTGGCTCGGTCACTACATTCTGACTCTCTTCAGTAATTCTTGAATAAACGCCCAGTGCATTTAATCCCATATCCCTGCAAACTAGAGGGACACAATGGGATTTGCTCAATCTGCTTAAGGCTATTATTAGTCTCTCCTCTTTCAACATTTCCCTCAAAACCTATGAAGTTTGTTTTGCTTTTTCTTTCCGAGCAGTAGCAATTACATGGGAATCTGCAGCCGGAAACGTCTTGGCACATACCGTGAGGTTTGCAGGCGTGGAGATGTTGGAGGTGTTGAGGGCATACAAAGCTCCTCTACCTCCCACGTACAGCAGCCCAGCTTCCTCCTCCAGCAGCAAGGTGCTGTAATTCTGCGAAGAGCCAGAAAAACGAGTGCTGCCCACCATACCTGTAAATATATACCACATATAACAACAAATGTTTCGTACCTGTCTCATTCAAATCTATCTGAGAAATTCTGTACATTCAACTGAGGTTATTTTAATTTTGGCTTAAAGGTAACATATGATGCTTTTTTTATCATAAGTTGACACAATGTCTTTAAGTATTGATGGTTTTTAGTGACATGCTTTGATCAAAAGTGATACAGTACAAGAGGACCCTGTTCACCCACATGTTTACACTTACACCTGACTCCCCCCTCCTGCAGATGGTGCCTCTTTTAAAATCAGTTAAGCTTGATTTATAGTTAACATTTATACTTGTCTGTTCATGTTCGTGTTGCTCTGTAATTACATACTCCTACGCTCAGTGTAGGTTCTTTTCTGCATCACTGTAGTTTTCAGTGTGGAGCTTCCTTTTGTCCCCCCACTTGACTTTCTTTATGTACCCCAGCAGACCTGGTAGCTGTGCAAATGAAGGATGTCTGACATGAGTTGGAATAGTATTTTTTACTGACATTACAGCAATCTATCCTTCTACCAGGCTTAAAAATAACCAAGAATAAGTAGTACCACGAAATACATAAAACAAATGCAATACTACCAACCAAGCGGACCAATGATATTTCTTGTACTCCACATTAACCTGAAGCATAGTTACGTTTCTGGGTAGATGGAGATTGCAGAGTAGGTTCCCCAGCTACAGAAAAGATGTGCCATTGGTTTCATTGGAGCAACATAATTCACCCGTAACAGCTCTGAACTCCTTATACTGGTGGTACAGAATATGCTTTGCTTTCAGTGGAGAAAAATATTGGGAAGTTCAATACTTCTGCTCTGATGTGGGTGTGTGACTTGACTGATTAAACAAAAAATCTAATCAAATCATTTTCGCTTCACCTCTTGAATGCTTCATTGGATGGAAAGCAAAGCAATAAATATCTGTGGTTTCATCAAAAAAGAAGAGCTGTGGTCTGGGTTTTTTTTTTCTTTTTTGCTCTCATTTGGAGCATTTCGAAAGTGGAGCACTTGCCAGCGCTGCCTCCTCGGCTGGATTTGTGAGGTCACACGTTTAGGCAAAGGTTTTGGGATTATGTGTCTTAGGTAGCCTGCACCTACTTACACCTACTTATATGGTGATTCATAGGTGGCAGTTATGGGGTTTATGCAAATTAATGAGCTTCATGAGCGCACCACCACTTTGCAATTAAATGCAACTGATGAACATACACAATGTCTTCTGAACAAATCAGAGTTTTATGCAGCGTTCATTAATCTGGAGAAGGCTTTTTAATAAGGAGGTGATTTATATGCAAATTAATTCAGATTTACAAAGATTTCCAAGTGTTTTATCAATTATACTTTTTGCAGTACTAACAGTAAATGTAATCCTGATTTATATGAGGAATATAAGTAATGTTCATGATAGTTATTCACATACCTGAAGCAATGTTCTGGTAAGCTAAATAGTGTTTTGAAAGCATGGATGCAAGTAATGCAATAGAGGCTACATGAGTAATGTGAAATGGTGCTGTTTTTATCTGCCAGGTAGATAAAAGTATTAGCTTCGGTTGAAACTTTGGTAGCCTCTATTGAAATGCTGCTTTGCTAAATGAAAAAGTTTTTTTTTTACAAAGTTTTGGAGGCTTACGTTCCAGGAAAAGGCAAACACACACAAATAAAAGGGATAAAAAGAAAAGGAAAAACACAATCTATCCCTACAGTTTAAAAACTGTATGAACAACTAGAAGCAAAATCCTTCACTTTTAGCGGCACTAAGTGTTGCATACAAGCGTCTGTCTTGACTTCCTGATGTCTACACAGCCAGAGTCAGCATGCTTAGCGTGACTGTGTGAGGCTGAAACTGGACAACAGATCTGGGAGGCTTTGATAGTGGGGGGGATGGTGGAGTGTGTGTGTGTGTGTGTGTGTGTGTATGCGTGTGTGTGTGTGTGTATGCGTGTGTGTGTGTTAGTGTGAGTGGGGATGGTGGGGGCAGTCGCCTGGGTGATTGCTGTGAAATCTGATGCAGAGGTGCAGTTGGGGGATTGTGGGGGGTGGAGGTGAGCAAAATTTAAGGGCATTCTGCCGGGATTGTGCCCCAGTACTGCCAAATCATATCAGCAGCGCAGCATGGTGACAGCTGTGCTTGCGAGGGTGTGTGTAAATGAGGGTGATGGGGGAGATTCATACAGTAAGAATAATGGCTGCTGCACAACCACATCTAGTATGTCTTCAAGCAAAATTAGCAAATTATTAGCAAATTATTACTTTTTTCTTTTCCTATTACTGGTGCAGACAAATTATTCATCCATGGCAAAAAATAATTGGTCTGATGCTCTAAATATTTTAACGTGCCCCAGTGTAGCACCTCAGAAATGGGGGCAAGTTGCACTGCTGCTGTGAGACAGAGAAAAGGAGGACATTGTTGTTTTTTCCCCACTCTGGTTACAGAAGATCTCCTCATTGCTGAAACAGGTTTAAGGAGCTTTGATTTGCACTCAAAGCTGGTGATTAATGTCTGACTAACTGAATCTGACATTCAGAAGAATACAACCCCACTTGCAGAAAAGAACAGCTGTCATCAGAGAACAACAGAGTAAGTGAAGGTATCAACAGCATTACACTGAGGAATATGAGTCAGCAGAGTGCAGATGGGCATATTAATCTCCACAAGTTTTCTCTACATCCTCTCACTCTTGTCTTTCCATTAAAAACTGACATTATGAGTCTCAAACTCCAAGGAATGAGACAACCTATATTAGCTCATTGATCCATTGTGGTGTGAAGGTGTGCACACTTGTCACAGTTAATTTGTTCTCCCGCTTGCTTTACATTTGATGGAGCAAGCTGGGTCAAGTACAGTTTAGAGGGCCAGGGGGATGACACTATAGCTCCTGAAAGTAGATTACTGCAGTACAAACTAAAGCATCATTTCATATGAAACAGTTTATGCATTTCAAGTACTGAATTAGATTAGGGTCAGAAGTAATTTAGTGCCACTTTCAGAGCAGAACTGCGATCCAAAAGTACACACAGGAGGCAGGTTGATGGAGTGTAGCAAATATGTTGCTGAGAGCAAAAACAACCCGTCATGCTGAGGAGGCTACTCTAGTGGAGGCCACGAAAACATCAGGAGTTTAAAAAATAGAAAGAAAAACAAGAGGGCAAATGGCAAGATACCAGGACTTGAGAAAGATAAGATAAACTAAATATATGATCTGGCCTGGAAGAAAAGACAACCAACGAGTATATGTTCTGATAAAATAATGTGCATTGTCTAAAACTGAAGACAGGTGGAATCAATTAAAAGGACACAGGTGTGGAGCCAAAATTTAAAACAAAGGAAAAAAAAATCAAAACTAAATATGCGGGACTTTCTGTCTAGTCTTCTTCCTCCTCATATTTCATACCCGGCATCAGTCTGCTCATCGCTCACATCTGTGTTTAGCAGAGATGAATCAACTTATATCTTCTTGGCAGAACTATAATTATAACTTATACATTATAATTTGTATTATTATATATTACATACATTATATGTGTTATATACTTATATACTTAGCTTTATTTATCAGGTTATCAGGTTATTTAACAGCTCCTCAGGGTGATCCTGCTTAAGTATTTGGATTTCTTGTTCCCAGAGTTTTGGCTGTTCCTCCTCTAAGGGACATGGGTTATCCTGATATTATGGGCTGTACAAATTGTTGCACTCAAAGAGAAAATCTTCCACACTGATGTTTTTTTTTATTGTCTATTGTATTCTTTCTTTTCTTATTTCTTGAGTGCAAGATCCTCATAAATGCTACATGATGCTCCATTTTACTACACATTTAAACCACTGTTGTTCTATGGGCTTTCAACAATGCTTTTTTTTTACATTATTAGAGTTTATTTAATCTGTATATCCCTGTCTCCATCTACTTGTCTTCAAATGGGTCCTCATGATAAACTACTGAGAATTATTATCATCCAACTCAGCTTATCGTAAGTAAAACAAGATCATTATCATCATTACTGTCTCTGACACTGATACGGAAAACTCTGCTCCTGCAAAGCCCTTATGACCCTTTTTTTAGATGATCTCTTTGCAACAGGAAAGAATTCTCGTTCTCAACAGAAAATACAAGGACGGTTCTATGAAAAGATCATAGATCAGGCAGTTTGACAGTAATAATATTACTGGCTAGTCACTTTAACTGTATAGTGCCCTTTGCTCTGGTATGCTATGAACTCTAAAATGAGTCTATTTCCTCTTTAAATCAGGGAACTACTGAAACAAAACAGATTGTAATAAATTGTTCCATGCCAACTTTGAGTTTAATACATAGTACTAAATGGGGTATTATTATATAAGGGGTATAATGCAACCCAAACACAATTATTCTCTACTCATAATCAATGAAAAATCTGCATACTGTCCCTCTATGAAGTCGTTTCAAGATCATTTACCTGCTGAACCAGTCTAATGATCACCCCAAAGAAAATTAGCATCCTAAGTCTAAGTATAAAGATTCAAAATTCAAACACTTGAGTACGGGGTGCTGTGACTCACCTCTACTATCTCATCTACAATATTACTCCAGTTATTACTGCTTGGATTCACAATAACTGTGATGATAATGGGGATGACAGCAAGTCTCCCTGCCTGTTTGATCTTGTATGATACAACACAATGAAAACTGTTTTGAGTTTCCACAGCATCACATGGACGGAGTTTTCTTCCCCACATGACTGTCTGCTTGTCTGCTGTCACATGGACATGCTGGGTGATGATAGCAGCTCCAATCCACTCTCCACAAGTCCACAGACTGACTCAGACTGCAGTTTTTCTTGCCGCTCGTTTCCAGGATTTTCTTCTTTGAGTGGCAGTCAGACAACTACAAGGACCCACTCACAGGTCAATAATTGGGTTATCCTACTGGGCTCTCTCATGCCTCCATGACAGAGGGAAGAAATGCTCCAAATAGCTCTGTCTTTATAGACCTTAGACATGAACCTGGGAAATATACTGGTATTGATAAAAAAACTGAGAGAATGAGTTGCATCATGTTGGAATTGTATAATATCTTAAATGTATAAGTTTTAATTTCCAGAAAGTTAAAGCCAGTGAAGTAAACTTTCTGAAAAAACAAGCCATAACTACTCTGTGGCTGTCACCTAGTCTTTCTCAGCCAGTCAGCTGCAGATTTAAGTGAGCAATGAGCAACTCATCCAGTGCAGTCAAAGTTCAGGACATGCCAAGAGGGGATTCATCTCCATGACAGCCGGGGGTGGGAATGGGCACACACAGCAACACTGGAAGACTTAAAAGTTTTTGCACATAAAAAGACACTAAACTGAACTAAGGAGAGATTATAAGTCAGAAAATGAATAGAAGAACATGCCCTTATTTCTAAATATGCATGAGCATCAACAAGCATGAGCGTGTCCTCCTCGTGATAACACTGCATATTCACAAGACATCATGTTTAAAGTGGGAGTTACGCAACCCAAGGAAACGTAAATAACCCGTCACTCGTGCGTCATCCATGAGGGAGCAAAAGCCTTGGTTTCTGTCTTAATAAAAATAGTGGCTGCATGATATAACAAGCACACCGCTGATTAGAAGCAGTGACACAAAGTAGCCCTGGCCTCCAGGCAGCTGAGGCCGGGCGACCTTGGTTTCAGATCTGGCATCAGTGTGTGTTGTTTTATTCCTCTCGATCGTGAGTGTCAAGATACCCAGATGTGTGAAAGAGAAAACTAATTTTCTGTTTAGCCTAAATCACGGAAGCTGTCAAATCAATAGGCCGCGATTACAGCGGTTCTGTTAAATTAGCTTGTCTGAGATGCGTGAAGATTTAATAGCATAGGTTGGTGTTTTATTTAACCTGAGCCTCCTACATTTCACAATACAATCACATGACGAGTCAAGCTTCTGGCCTTAGCTCAGAAGGCAGAGTAATTAACTGTCAGCTGGAAGGTTGTTGGTTCAATCCCTCACTATACAGTTCCCCTATCAAAGTGTCCTTGGGCAAGACATGCTGAGCTCCATGTTTCTGCCAGTGTCTGTACAACAGAGGAAAAAGGCTAAGAAAGCAGTATAGATAAAGAAAGTGTTTAAGGGATATAAATGTTTTTCATTAACACGAGCCTTCTCTGACATATCAAACATTACTGAAAAGCTTTTTCAAGTATTAGCTAACGTTTAGTGAGGTTTACATCCCTAAAGTGTTAGCAGCAGGTAACTGTATGTATATACATACATATTTGTCAGTCTGTGTCTCCGAGTATTGACTTTAAAGGACTCATGTGCCCCTTTTCCACCATCTCACACAACTTCATGAGGGCTTGTGAATACACAAATGTCACCATAAAAGTAATGTTCATTGCAGCCACACAACCCCTTTTGTACTATTTTTTGTAAAAGCCTAAGAATGAGCATTCATTCAGTAACTCTGGTTCTTGCTTCAGTCCCATTCAGGACCACAGCAAAGTGCTGAGGCCGATCTCAGTAGGCACAATAGGTACGTTTTTCAAAGCAGCAACAACCCATGTAGATCGTGACCCTGTGTTTTCTGACGTAAATGTTTTGTATCCACATCACACACACAGACGCACTGTATCTTGCACTTTTGCTGCAAAATCAATGAGGGGAAAGTGAACAGGATGCTGAGGCGTGCCAGAAGCCTTTCAGACAGCTGACTGGTTTCTATTTACTGTTGTTGTCTTGTGTGCATGTGTTTTTATGTGTGTGTCATGACAGATTGGTGTGTGAGTATCAGGAAAACGATTTTCAGTGTAAGGTGAAAAAAGCTGCCCCCCAGAAACATCTGTCAGAATCTCCTTACACACACACACACACACACACACATACCTCACACTTCTTTCAACAGTGTTCTGAAAAAGAGTGAAGCAGTTTCTGTCTTTGACTCTGAGGATCTGAGGAGTGTGTGTTGTGTGTTTGCTGAAAACACTGCATACTTGCACTGAGCAGTAACAGGTGGTGCCGCCAGTATGTGCACACTCATGCTCAGACATATTTGTAATCCTCCAAGTGGGGTCCTGGATGATAGTAAATCCACTGTATGTTTGCGCCTGTTTTTTCCACAGTCATTGGAGAACGTGACTTCCTGTGTGACTCACTGATCACTGGGCTCACAATGGAGACCACGTGGCGCACGAGCACGTGCAAACACACAAAGATTTGGGGACAAATGCTGCAAGGAAGAACTGATTTGATTTCTTTGGACAGAGTCACAACTGTCTGCTGTTGTCAAATCCAGCCATATTATGTAAGAAATTCTTCGTTTCTTTACCGGGTCCAAGAGTCAGTAAACACAACTTTGTGTTATGTAACCAAATGTACACAAATGCCGCTGTATCAAAGAAATAGGCAGAGGTGAAAAAACGTCACGTGCTGTGTTGTGTCATCAGTCCATCCAACTCAGTCACCACAGTCAAATGCAGAAGTTCAGTTTATTCGTCGTTACTTTAACCAAAGACTATGCTAGTTTCACTAAAGTCAGCAAGAACTGTTGCTATGGTTACCTTCAGTTTAACATACAATGCCGTAAAGAACAATAACCCAACTAAACTGTCATTTTGGTCCACCGCATTCATTGGGTTTGACATGTCTTGCGTAGCAGTGGAGACAGAAGCTGGTTTGCATTTTGAGGGTAGCATTTCTCTCTTGTTTATTTTTCCCTAACACTGTATTTCATAAATGTTGAAGATGATGTTCCCATTTTTTATCCCTCCTACTGAGATATAAATAGTGGTTGTTAAATGACCTGTTTCTTCAACAGATCATTTGCTAAACAAATCAAATACAGCAGGTCAGGAGAATCTCCATATGTTCTGTTAGATAAGGAAAAGGCAAATACCATTTACTCCAAGCAAAGATGGATACAGGCAGAGGTGATGCACAAATGATGGATCTCAGAGTGAACCTTTTTTTTTCTTTTTGGACACCACTTTTTTAAGGGGTCATCAAAGTGGATTATTGTGTTCGGCATGGGTATTAAGTCAGCCTTTCCTGAATGTAAGGTTCAGTGTCCTGCCAAAGTACACTTTGACATGTGACAGGAATTGATTTGCCGACCTTCCGCTTGTAGGACAACCAGCTCCACCCACTGTGCCACAGTGGGTGGAGCTGGTTTTCCAAAATACCAGTGTACTGTACTGGTATTGGTACTCTATGTGTGGACAAGGACCTCAAAGGTCATTTCGCCCAAGAAAGCTGACTGCAGTCCTGTCTACACAGGCTGTGTGTTGCACCCCATAGGGCCTTTATTCCTCCTTGCTGTGCTGTGTGAAATGCATGTTAGCAGAGCTTTTACACCTCTGTTCTGCTTTGGGAGGGAGTGACAGTGGCCTAGTGGCTAGAGCAAAATGGCACTAGCTACTTGGCGAACCAGCAGCAGAAATGCTGAAAACACCAGCCATGACAGTGAAACTGAGGCCAGCACTTCTGTGTGTGTCTAGAAAGGTTAAAGTAGAGTTGGGATTGATTTATGTTGACGTTTTTCAGCGCAAACCATTTATTTGGCACATACTTAATGAAGTATAGTCAAAAACCATAAGACATCAGGGGCTTGTTGCCGTGGACGATGATAGCAAGAAAAGGGACCTTCTTTATGTTGTATGCTCTGTTACAGCACAAACATATAATTTTTGTAATTTGTGTAATTATTGTAATTATTGTACAGGTGACGAATAAAGATGTTGTGAGGAGGGGAACTCCTATGCAAACCTGCATCGTGCCCACCCAATCAGAAGTTGATTTTTTTTTCGGTCTAGAAGCTCTGATTGTGTACAGATTTCAGCCTGCCTCCTTAGTCATCCATGAGGACTATTTAATTTCCACTATGAGTGGTGCTGGTGGCTTTACAAGTTAAGCTACTTCTACCCTATCAGGCCTTTGCACATTTGTGTAAAAAACAAACAAACAAAAAAAGTAAATTGTGTGAAGTTTGTGTTTGTGATGGCTGTGTAGCAGCCTTCAACAACACAATGAAGGGAAAAAGAAGACTGTATATTACATTTTTCAGAAGCTTTAACTAGACATGGGGATGTATTATTACTATTATTATTACTGTTTATTTTATTTTATTTATTTAGTTATTTATTTTTTGGTGTGTCTTTTGCATATAAGAGCTACTTTACTTCACTGAAGTTAGCTTCTGAATTGGCAGAAGGCAAAAGAGCCAGTCGACTGGTTTTTAGAGCAATGAGACTACCTGGAGAAAACCACATCTCAATCACCCAAAAATGTAGACTGTGAGATAGTAAAGAATATATAAAATGCAGTTTGTAGTTTGTGAAATCTAAATTCTAATTGAGGGAAAGCAAAAAGGGGCAGTTTCCCTGCTTTTTTGACAACTAGACCACCTTAAACCTTAATACTCAGACTAATCAAACCTGGGCTAAGTTACTTTACAGACTGTAAAGACCTCAAAAATATAGTTTATGACTTGTAAAACCTTTATTATGTTTATGAAAAGGTAAAAAAAAGGGTTATTTTTCGTGTTTTTTGCAGTTAGTATTAGGATCTTGGTTTGGTTTTGTGTTTCACTTAAGAGTTTTCTTATTTATGTATTTATTTATTTTCTTGCTTGTTTCATTTTTCTTCCCTTGGTTCCATCTCCCCTGATCATTCACACACATGTTGTCAGTCTGTCCTGGTTCTCACCCTGTTTTGCGAAGCGCCATGCCTCTGTTGTTTAGGTTCGTTCCTGTTTTGTTAACCTGTTTTGTTCTTATTTGTATTTT
>JBAMYA010000011.1:9697897-9720370 GCA_037176975.1 Arrhamphus sclerolepis | reverse complement strand
CTTCCAGATCCCAACAGGATATAAAATGCAGATTTTCTTCTGTGAAACCTTTATTCTATTTGTGAAAATGCAATGCTCTAAAAAGCAGTTGAATACCTTTTTTTTGCCTTCTGCTGAATCAGAAACTGTACTAGAAGCTAACTCCAGAGTCTTCTTCCTTTTCCACACCATGGAGAATCCACACACTATCTTTGCACCATGTCACATAAGAAGAAGAGCAACTTGGGTGACTTGCCCATGAGAAAGCCATGAAGATATGGAGTTTGTGATGACTTTTGCCAAAGAAAGAAGGAGCCTCACTGTGTAGAAGGATGGTCAGACAAATATAAATCTATCTACAGTGTCCTTCATAATGTTTTGGACAAAGATGCCTTTTTTTCAATTCAGGTGTGACTAAATCGCACTTTCCAGACTTAGTTTAAATGTATTTTTGCATACGTTTTAGTTTCACAGCCTCCCTCTGCAGAGGATTTCCACCACTTGAAGGGTTTAAACTGTGAAGTGCAGGAAAAAAAAAGGGTATTGTTATCACAGAGCTGCCTTCCACTGTTGGTGTTCTCTTTACATTCAGGTCAAGCGTATTCTCCATCAGGTCAGATCACGCTCAAGTCTGTTGGGACTGTCAGTACTGCTGTCAGAATAAGGGTAGGCTTTTCACTAGTGTGCATCATATGAAGCTCTCTCGTAAAAATAAAAATAAAACAGTCTTTATTGTATTTGCTAGCCAGTTAAAACAACGAAGACACAGATGTTTGCACCGAGAGCTAAATGCAACCATTTTACTTTAATATTTGGGTGAATTAACTCTTTAGAGTTCAGTATTTATATGCATACAAATATAATTTGTTAAATATCATCTCCAAGTTTACCGCATTGTTAATGGTGACCCAAAAACAACCTTTTTTTTCTTTTTTTTTTAGAACTTGTGTCAGAGCCAAGACTTTTACAGAGCTTTGTTCAACCAGGAAAAATGTGGAATAAGATGAAAGACAGCCAAGACTTTCATCACAGAAAACTGAGGCAAGTGTAACCCCTTTAAACAATACACAGATAATCCCGGCATTATCTCAGGTCTTGCTGTCAGTGAATTGTAAATAAGATCCTGCAAAAAAGAAAGAAAAAAAATCACACTGCAGCACTATTAGAAGGGAACCAACGTTGACATCATGAAAGCAAGAAATGTTGCAGCAGAGAGAAAAACAAAATAGTGGCAACAAATTGTGCCAAAGTTATATAACATTGTTTTGTTTTTCGTTCTTTTGCATGGCTATAAAGGTTAAGCTTCAGTCTAAGAACTCTCAAGCACATATTTGAAAAAAAAAGTGTTGTTCTTTATAGGCAATGACAGAATCTATTGAAAATTTTAATTTGTGATCATCCACTTGGTGCCACAGTTACCAGACTGGATCTAGAAAACACTTTACCTGCAACAAAGGATCGTATTACTGTCACCACAACAATAATAGTGCTAACCCCGTGGAAACCTACTGCCACTACTACTCTTTTAACATCTAAGCTTGTCATAGCAGGATGAGGCAGCTTATGGTACATCAATATTTCATAACTGAATTACTTCAGGTCTGGTGGCAGAAGCAGGAGAAGCCAAAGCAAGCAAGTATCCAAATGGGACAACAGTTGAGTTCAGAGTAAAGTCAAGCATTAAGCTGATCTTCACACAGGAAAAAACATGTAACTCTTGTACATAACTTGTATATTCTTCCGTCCTCTTTTGCATGAAAATGGCCGAATATATTTTGCAAAGACTTTCACCAACAAACAGGAAAATTTGATCAGACAGATAAAAAGCATGGAGGCTCAACCTTGTCTAGGTTCTGTAACGGACTTTGTAATGTTTGTCATCTCTTCGTCAGCTGCAGCTGGCACAAAATGCCGCTGCCCAGCTCACAACTGGGACCAGAAAATGTGAGCGCATTACTCCAGTACTGGCATCCCTCCACTGGCTTCCCGTTCATTTTCCGATAGATTTGAGGTTTTTACTGATTGTTTTTAAGGCATTAAATTGGCACCACAGTCTCTGCTCGATCTTATTCATGTTCATGCTCCTGTCAGAGCGCTGAGGTCTCGCAGCCAGATGACTCTTGATGCTGCCAGATGTAGACTTGAAAACAGAGGTGACCGAGCTTTTTCAACCGCTGGTCCAGTTTTATGGAGCAGATTACCATTACAAATAAAAACTAAAAAAAACTGTTGCTACATTCAAGTCTTTGATTAAGTCTTGTTAGCCATTAATTTGAGCTGAACACAGACATCTTTCAATTACTTTGCCATGTTTTTATGTGTATTAATGCAGTCCGACCCACAGACCATACACATACTTATATTTATATATAAACTTAATAGATATCCATACATATTTATATTTATACTAATTACATACCTTTACATATTGCATTTGTATATATTTTTATATCATATAGTCTTGTATTACATATTTACATATAAATCTGTATATTTATATACGTAGATCATCTCCTCTGTCCTTCATTCCTTCTGTCCTAATTCTCCTCATCTCCTTCTTACCCAGCTGGTCTTCAGCAGGAGGGTCCCCTTAAAAACCAGGTTCTGCTCAAGGTTTCTTCCCATGAGGGAGGTTTCTTGCCATTGATGGCGTTGCCATGTGCTCGGGGGTCATGCTCTGGGTTTCTAAAGCGCCGAGAGATGACTTGTCGTAAATAGGTGCTATATAGATAAATGTTAATGTTTGATATTTGCATGAAAGGCACTTTGGTCAGTGCTGGTTGTTTTTGAATGTGCATCAAAAATAAATCTGACTTGACTTCACCAGTTCCCACAAATACAGAGATTCCTTGACACACACACCCTATATGCAAAATGTAAGGCTTTGCTACAATGATTTCTGACTGATGAGGACGCGTCAACACTGCTTACCTTCCTGTTCAGCGAGTAACCAGTCTCTACCACCCATCCACACTGACTCTGGCTCATATTAGCCAGCAAATGGCAACATAAGTCGGATGTACAGTCACATATAAAAGTCTTTAGACAGCAGGTAAACATATTTTGGGAAACTTTGAACTCTGACAAGACAACAAAAAGGATATTTCCCCCAAGTTGTGTGTGTTTACTGAATATGTTCAATATAGTTTACCTTTAACTGAAGACAACATCAAGACTGAAGGTATATTTCATTTATAATGCTTTTGAATGCAGCGGCTCAATGTATAGCATGATGCTAAATGTTATCAAGCATTCACTTTTTTATGCTTGGAGGAATATCAGCAAGAAGTAAGAGGTGAGCATTGAAAAAGCTGCACCAAACCCAAATCCTGACTCATAGCACATACTGGGAAGATAAGAGGTTTTAAACTATCGTCAGCTGCATGTTGCAGCCTTAAGTGAGCATTATGAGCACAACGGGATTGGAACAAAACAATAAACCTGCAGGACACTAAACTAACACAATGGACTTAAAAGCATAAAGATGCTTTATAGGACTGAGGGGAGTAAAGCAGATGATATTGTTATTATCACCTTATTCCTAATGGGAAAAAATGAGATTAATGAAGCTTATACACTTCAAATACTTCTATTTATTAGATTTTATGACTTTTTTCTTTACCTTCGCGAGTGCATGCTTCTCAAATTTCAAATTTAAGAGTACACAAAGTCTTCCTGTGTAATGTTTCCACAAATACAGCATTTTCTTGTTCCCCCACCTGAGCAGACCATCAGTAAAGCATACTTTAAATTAAGAGTGCCCCCTCATCCCAGCTCAGAAACATAATGTAACTCCTCCAACAGCCTCCTACTAATATTGGCACCCACATATCATCTTTATGAAGCTTGCCTCTGCCTCTGCTCCCCACTGACATGTTTCTCAGCAGGACAAGTGACAGGGGATGTGCAAGTGTGCAGATTTTACCACAGGCTTGCCTAAAGAGTGTCACACATGCACTGCACACAGTCAGCTGGTGTACTCGGGACTGATGAGACACATGCTGACACACGTGCACATCCTGCACTCTTACATGCATCCCCTAATGACAAGAAAGTAGGTCAAGGACAACTTTCTACAAGGGAAAGGAAAAAAAATCTAATCTGTGATGATAGGCTGGGTCTGCAGGACAGAAAACCGCCACGAGTGAGTAGAGCATGTAAGAGTTTATAATTCAGAGATGTGTTAATGAAAAGGTCAGAAACATGATGGGAGAACAGAACTGAATCACAATCTTTGATGCACTTGCAAGAATACTTAATGAAGCTTAATGAAATATACATAGGACTCAATCTGATGTAGTCTTTGGAGTCAATGGAGTGTATCCTTTTCATTTGCTTGATAAATAGGCAATGGTAAAAGGCTTTACTGCCCAAGGGTTGTAAAAGGAAAAAGAAAAGAAAAAGAAACAACCCCACAACAGCAGCTATGCATTTCTTAGTTCTGCAGAATTCACCACTACAAATCAGAGCATTATGAAGCAAAACTCAAACCTTTGCGGAGGATTTCCTGTCTCCTCCACGCGATGACCACTCTTTAAAGTTTGATGAATAAAATACACCACAATCTTCTGCCATATTCTCATATCTTAAAGTGTTTGTTATTCAGCAGCATACCCTCCCACTTCCAAAATATCATTTCACTGTGCAATGTTCCCAACAGCTCTTATGACATTGCACTGTCTTGCTTGGCAGGCAGCAGAGCCAGCTCTGTCCACTCCACCCGTCCTCTAATAATACTCATCCTCAGAGGACTGAGGAGGAGAAAAGTGGAGAAGGGTGGAGTGGAGGTAAGAGCACAGGCGTCCAGCCTGCCAGCACTGGAGTTCCCAGCCCACTTCAGCTGCAATGATAGCCCTCGCAGCAGAGATGGGAAGCAGGAGGAGATGGGAGAAAGGTGAGGTGATGGGATCCAAGGGAGGTAAGGAAGAAATGCTGATGATGTGTACGTTCCCACTTTTTACTAAAATGCACTTATTCAGCAGTTTTTCTCTGCACTAAGTCTAATCAGGTCTGCGGTGCTCAGGTCCTCTTTTACTGAGGCCTCTTGTCTATTGTTTCATTAGAAGTGTTTGCTGAGCCCTGTGATCTAGGACAGAGCATGAGAGAGGCGATTAATAACTCGGAGCATGAAGGAGCTGTCTTCAGGGCCAACTTCAAAAACTGTGCCACTTCTTTAAGGGGAAGGTGTGGAGGCAGTCCCAGCAGCAGCGGCAGCGGCAAATAAGGACAATGAGGTGCTTGTGAACACATGTTCGCACCTGAAATCAAACACTCTGGATCTGACTAACACAATAAGAATACACCCTCCCACCCTGAATACTTTTCCAGAAGTCCATTTATGGTATTTAATTTTTATTCATATTAGTGGCTGCAGCACCTTTTGCTACGCTTTCCCAAAAATCCTGTCCACTTAGATTGGCCATATAATTGGCAAAAAAAAAAAAGTGTTGTAAAACAAGGCAGCTGCTCAATATTTGCTTGAGGTATTCCAAACTAGCCACTAACCAGGCATTGTGTTAAGTAGTGATGTGCCTTAGTCACAGAATAAAAGCCTTGCTGGAGAGTTTCTAGCAATGTGTAATATTAGCTCTCTAAGGTGGTATGAGGAGCATCCTTTGTCTATGATTTTTAAGCAGGCATGATGGCTACAGGCATGATGACACTGGTAACGAGTCACACTGAATGTAAAACGTATCTTTAGTACATGTAACTTAAGATGAGATTAAGTTGCTGAAGTGGCTCATGGCCTCCAGGAACTGCACATGGCAGCTGCTGAATTTCAAAGTTGCTGACATGGTCACAAGTCAGCAACAAGACTAAATTGCAACACCATACTTTCGAAATTTCCAGAACCCTCTCATGCACTGTAACGACACCTTTACTCTTCCACAAGACCTTTGTCACATCTTTCCCTCACCTGGTGTTCACCTCAATCAGCCGCTCTTAAGGAGGCACCATTAATCGTGAACGTCCTCACCTTTGGAGAAGACGGTAGTCCTGGGAGTGACGTCCAGGTCCAGGGATGGGCTGAAGGGAAAGGCCCACGACTGCGACAGCCTGTTGAGGAGCAGCAGCACCAGGAGGGGGGGTGGAGCCGATCTCTGGTGTCCCATGTTTAACACACAGACCTGGTCCCAAGCACGGCCTCGCTTGAGCACAGCTTGTTTGACACACACAAAAAAATTAAGTGTGTTAAGTGTGTATCTTTGGACCCAGCAGCAAGAAGATCCACACTGTGATGATCTTTTAACTGTAAAGTGCAAGAAAAGAGGAGAAAAGCAATGAGTATGACTATAGTACAACAGAAATAATCTAGCATACCAACTGATGTTGCATTGACTAATATTAGCCCAAAAAAGAAAAAAAAACAGAAACAAATGCAAGATACTGATACAACTCAAGCTTCAAGATCCTTTAAAAGTATTATCAGTGACTTAAAATTACACAAGAGCGCAGCATGAGGAGAGTAGAACCTCACAGTTGACTTGAATTTAGCAATGAAATCTTTTAATCTTCCCAGCCTTTAGACAATGGAATGCATCAGAGATTACATTTCTCTTGAAAACTAGCCAAGTGAAAAAGCCAAAGTTACAACTTAAAATTGCAGACAAGTAAATGACTAGAGTGCATAAATAAATCTGCTTGTTTCAGACAAAAGGTGACAACTGAAAAGGTCATAAGTACGTCACAAAACTAAAAAAAAATAGAAAATAGATAAAATTGTGTCTCCAACCTGCAGACTTTAATCATGCCTTTAGATGTCAAAGCATCAACTATCAACAACAACAAAGAGATGTCGCGCATAAACTTCCTTGTTTAAATGACAGCGTGAACAGAAAATGACTTTCTGATATGCATCATCGCTCCCTGATTACATCCCATTAACCAAAGGGATTCACTGAGGCGCTCTTTAATGAAAGACCATTTAAAAGGAATTGGTTGTTAAATGTTGTTGTCCTGTCATGTGATATTGCAACACAAAACTTCATCTCTTAATTAGCTGTGTGCACAGTGGAGTAGCATGATGGATAATCTAAAGATTAGGCCCTGAGCCATCAGCGCAGTCTCCGCCTGGCTGCCTGTTCCCTGGCTCTGTCACTGATCAAAGGGTCAACACTGGGAATCGTGCTTCGCCGCACAGCGACACTGGCTAATCTCTCGCAGCATGAAGCACAATGAGGCGAGCGGCCTGTCGGTTAGCAGCTTGTACACTGAGCTCTGAAACCATCCTGTAAAATGACAGGTAGTGGAGGAGATAGGGAAGGGTTCTGGTACCCAGACCCCTTATTGGGGGTTTAGTCAAACCCACTGAATGTGGACAAATCAAAGAAAAAGTAAATCACGTGAGATGCCTGGATAAGGTTTTCAATCACTAAACCATTCAGTGGCTCTCTGGGTCCAATGGATGGGAGTACTGTCATCCTGAAAAATCACTTCCATCCGGATAAAAATGTTTCATAATGCAATAAAGGTGATGACTCAGCACCACTTTGCAATGATTGGCAACGACCCATTCATCTTAGGGGACAAGTGGACCCGAATCATGACAGCAAAATGGCCCACACAGCCTAATAGAGCCCTCACAATAAAATATTCCTTTTGTTTCCCCCCTTTGGCACTATTCTGTGTATTATAAAGAAAAAATATGCAATTCCTGGCATTGCTTCACAAAACCTGCCTTTAGTGAGACAAACAAATCCAAAACTGACCAAAACATGCTCAGCTGAGGTTGAGGACAGCTGAGAAAATAGATGAGTTCAATTACTTCAAATAGCAAAGAATTAACGCATAAAAGAAAGGCCACTCTGCTTTAATGGTTGGCAACTGTGAGTTGCAAGGACTTTTGCTTGAATGTTGTTAGTGTAAACTGCTTTTTCTGGGAGCTCTTAACCAACTAAGAAACCTGACTTCACGTGGTGTTTTCTTAGATCTTTGCTAGTCAGAAACTCAAGAGTTCCCGGTTTCCATCAAATTAAGCAAAATGACTATGATAGTCATTTTGCTGAATTTGATGGAAACCGGGAACTCTTGAGTTGTTTTAGGAAGTGTGACAGACTGTGGTCAGTCTCTTCAATGAATACATCAGAGGACAAAAAAAAAGCTTATTTCCTCATTTTCATCAAACAAAGTGTGTTTATGAGTATTTGAACTGAGCTCTGAAATAAAGTACTACTACTTTTACTGTGTCTTTTGTATAAGTCTATTTGTTCATGCTATTTATTTATTTATTATTACTTTTTATTCTATGATAATAAAACCTATTGATGACATTAAAAACTGATTAAACACAGATGATGTGATATTTGTCTTGTTTGTTGCTGCTATTGGTGTTTTTTCTGAACAATGGCCTCTAAAATTTCAAGAAACTTCTTCTCTGTGCTATTGTTGAAAAAAAAAGGGAAAAAAAATCTGTCTTTTTGTGAGCTTGTAAACTTTGTTCTCCTTTGTTGAAGGAACTAATCATTAAAAGTGGAGGTCTGTATAGTTTGTGTGTACAATACCTAATGACCTTTTTCAGTCTTTTTCCCTAAATTCTCAACAAAAATGAACATTTTAACAAAACAATAGTCGTAAAAGCTCAGGTGGAGATGAAGGATGTGCCGCTAAGGTCTCTCTCAACACCTCACGATTTCTCTGCAGATTCAAACTTTTAGTCTTCAGATCCAATTATTTTTCTCAGTCAGCACACTTCCTCATCTAAAGGCAAGATAACTCCTTCATATGTGCCTTAAAAGCCAAGTATGTAAAATCAGAACAGTTTGTTTGACATTACAGGTAAAGAGAACATAAGAGGGCTCTTGTTTGAGACCATTTCAAGCGTTGTCTACAACTCCAGAACCATCATAGAAGCCAGCAGATAAGTGTCGGAGGGAACGCTTTCCTCGTGGTTTTGTCACCTGCTGCTCTCATGAAACATGCGACAAGCACACTAATGTCTCAACACGCCTGCACGCCTGGCCTTTGTGCGTGTTGTTGGCGGTGGTGTTGACAACATGGCATTGCAACTCTCATGAAAGCATGATAATTCCAGAAAGGAAAAGCAAACACATCTGCCTTGGCAGGCACACAAACAATATGACATGCATGAAGGGAGACGAGAGGAATCGAACAAAACAACAGGTAGTGGCCACAACACCTTGACTCAGTTTCCCCTCTTTATTGATCCACAGAGCTGAGCAGATCAGCTGGAACATTTCGACCTTCAGTGACGGCTGGTCTCTGCCATTTTATGTTCATCAGACTTTTAGAAACAAAGTTGTTACGAGTTTCCAGAATATGAAATGTCTGCTAGGTTTGGTTAGACTGTCTTCAAGGCGCATCTGTCACACCAGAGCGTTCTGCTGAAGCAAAAATGTGATTACTTCCACATTAAGATAACAACAAGTGGGTTCATTTTCAGGACCACCTTCACTATGGACATCAACATTATACACTGAAAATACACTTTTTACAATCAGTGGAGGAATTGCATTCTGTGAGGATGGTGAAACACACTCAAACAGGAATATTTACTGACTTTTTAGGGCACAAATGGCTTGATATACTGTACAAAGGCTTTAAAGTCTATAAATATTTAAAGAAGACTTTTTCTGACCACTGTTGTGTTTGAAGATGGAGATTTCTCAGGACTGGAGCTACAACACTCCCCAGAAGCATTTATAATTCAGAGCCATAAACATTTTGATTTGTACAGAAGATCAATAGTAAAAAATAAAAATAAAAAAGAGACTATTTATGATGCATCACAGCATGTAAAGTGATTCCTAATATTCTGATTAACTCATCATTTAGCTGAAACAAAGGATGATAAACCTTTAACTTTACACCTTGTTACACATACAACTATATCATAATTGAGAATTAGGTGCATAGCACACATAACATGACATGATCACCTATGATGTAATTTAATGTGTTACAGCTAATTTACAAATTTCTGATTTCTAAATCTGAATGAGAGAGATTAGATTAGAGGGATGGGTGCATTACACACTGGCACCACTATCTACAACAGTGGAGCTTTATTACAAAGGATTATTTTCACTTCATGGCTCTCTAATCAGCTTGTTGAATAAAATAACTTTTGGGTAACCACTTTCCTGGTATTAAGACATACATCCACAATCGTGGACGAGCTTGGATCCATTTGTCAAAGTCAGATAAGCATCTCTACAACTATCACATCCATACCACAAAGTCTTTCTACCTTATTGAAATGTTTATTCATGACTTTATCAATGACAGCATTATGCAGTTAATGATTAGTTCAATCAAATGTTTGCAGTGTGTTGACTTTCTTTTCTGCAATTTCACCTCCCCATTGCTCTAAAGCTGTTTTAAAGTTAATACATTGTGCATGTCCTGCATTTAGCTGAAACTACAGTGACAATATCATTTAATGATAAGGGACATTATACCATACAGAAAAAAAAATAAAATTCAAAAATGGAGCTTCACTCATGTCCCCAGTTAAGCATGTTATATTCCACATCTCATTATTGTGTGATCTGCTTATGTTTACTGGTAGTAAAATAATTCATCTTAGTCTTAAATAATGAAATTATCTATTTACAGTACAATAATTATTTTTTTCTATAATAGCAGATAGATGTGGTTGATTGCTCACAAAGTGAAAAATATGGAAAAGGCAGAGAATTAGTTAATCAGTAGAGTATTTATGAGTAAATATTACTGTTGTCTGATTTATTTATTTAATCACTTTTGATTGAACTCAGAAAGGACTTCATGACGGAGACGAGGTGGTTTGGATAAGCTTAAAGATACGAGTTGGTGTAATAACTAACTTAATGGTTACATTTTTATCTGTGAGCAGTGCCCGCGCGCTTTGAACGCGAGGACATCCACCCGCGTGCACCTGTACGACCTGAGCTGCAGCACAGAGGCAGCAGAAACGGCTCTGCACACAGTTCTGTCACCTTCACCTGGGTATGGACTAAAAACGGAGCAGGAGACGTGGAACTGACGCAGCTGCGGCAGGAGAAGCAGTCAACTCACTCACCTGCGCTCTGGTCTTTGAGGCTGTTTAGAAAAGAAAGAAAAAAAATCCTCTCAGTCGTCCTCTCCGAGGAGAAAAGCCGGACCGTGCTGCTGCTGCAGTTACCCAATGCTGGAAAAAACACGAGTCTCCCACCCAACCAATGAAGACGCACACACACATACACACACACACAGGCATCTCTCTCTCTCTCTCTCTCTCTCTCTCTCTCTCTCTCTCTCTCTGTCTCTCTAGCTCGCTCGCTCACACACAGAGTTTAAAGAGGCTGCTCATCTTTATGTAAAACCTAATGTTTGCTGTTGTTTTATACATTTACATTGTGATGAAATTGCTTTTGTCATATTAACACATTTTAAGGTGATTGATTTTCCATGAGATGAAATCAGAAACAGAACCAGGTTAAGTCTATTTTTATACATTGTATAAAATTACTACATAACCTTTTATGTTATGACATTAAATGAGATGAAATTTCACCTGTTTAAGGACAGTTAGGTTAACCAAAATCATTTCTGTTTCCTAAATTTTATAATGATAAGAGAGATTATTTGTAGATTATTTTGCTTCCATCACAGCCAGGGGTGTACATATATCTGTTGGTATTATTGCCTTTAAAATATGTGACTTCAAACGTTTTGGGTTTCCTTCCAGAAGATTCTCACGATAGTTTAGTGGAATTTTGCTCCATTCTTCCTGACAGAACTGAATGAGGTTTGTAGCCAAATTTTCTGTAGGATTGAGATCAGGGCTTTGACTTTGACATTGACTTTCTTGTCTTTAAGCTTCAATATTTCTACATAATATTCTTTCCTCATGACGGGATCCATTTTGTGAAGTTTACCTGACTAAAACACCTCCACAACATGATGCCACCACCCCCGTACTTCACAGTTGGCATGGTGTTCTCAGGTTTGCAAACTTCCCCCTTTTTTCCTTTAAACGTAACGATGGTCATTATGATCAAATAATTTAATTTTTAGTTTTGTCAGACCACAGGACGTGAATCAAAAGATTAAGGTGTTTGTCCATGAGTGATTGTGAACTGTAATGTTGCTTTTGGAGTAATGTCTTCTTCCTCGCTGAGTGGTCTTGCAGTCCAAGTGGGTCCAGGACTGGTTTCACCGTGCATGACACTTACCAGCTTCAGCAGCATCTTCACACGATGAAGATGTCCACAGGTCTTTAGGTCACTGCTTGGTCTTATTTAAAGACCCAAAGCTGGACTGATTTATTACATTAAGCCTAAAAGTATCAACATATAACATGTCTTCTTTTTTCATGATCCCACACTCCCAGACAATAGCTATTTATTGCACCTAAAGCAGCAAAACAGTCCCTCAGGATTATGCTCCCACCACCATATTTCCCGGAGGGAACTGTAATTTTTGTGTTGACAGCCTCTCCCTTCTTTGACCATAAAACACAACATTCATGTGCCCAAACAGCTCAAGATTCATGTTGTCTTTTCTACATTTTTGACCAAACATTTTTGGAGGTACATATTCGGACTTGCTAAGCATACATCAGTCATGTTATTTACTGGTTTCCATGAGGTACTGAAGAACATTTATAAGCATTTCATAAGTTCCCAAGGCTTTTATTAGCATATACATCAGATCTACTTACTGAGTTAATATTTACAGTGTTGACCCCTTTTTTGGCAAAACTTTTAAAATTTCTTCTGTCATGCTGGATAGCAATTTCTGGGCTAAACTCTAACTGATGGAGAACCATTCTGGCTGCATTAATGGACTGAGATTATCCACATTTTATCATTTTCTGCTTCTCCTGCGCTTTGAAGATTGACCACAGGTCCTTACTGGGATTAAGATCTGTGAGATTATTGGATATGGATCTGAAGAACTACTTTGTAACATGCTGCACCATCATGCAGGATCATCAGCTCCTGGATTGTTGAAAAAAAACCTTCTCTTGAGGATCCTTTGATAGATAGCATTCTTTCACCATGGTAGCGTTTTGGGGTAGAATTAAAGTATGGTATCAAAAGAGCTTCTTCCCAAAAATCCAGAGCAACACGTCACAAGGCAAAAGTGGTGATAATGAAGAGGTTCAGAGATTGTGCTGTTGACATTTTGGATTTTTTGGTTTGATTTTTAGAAACTCCCCAGATCAGTCGTCAAATTGCAGATGAATGAGTATAATATGAGAAGTTGTGACCAACTCTGATTATTAAAACAGCAAGAATGGATGTACATTGGACAGGATTTGTCCCAGAAATTGATATACAGCATTCCAGCATGACTTGGAGAAGTTTTGAAAAAGGGTCCACACTGTAAATGTGAACTCTTTGGATAACTCTGATATGGACTACCGATAAAAGTTTGTTTGTTCTCAGGTGTCTAATAATAAATCTAACAACAATGAAGAAGCAAAGTTTGCAAAGATTAGCATATTAGCCTATTCCCAAAACTTTTGGCCAGGACTTTAACATGGCGCCCCACACAGAATGGTGTGTGAGCTGTTAGCGGCCTCTGCTGGTAAACAGGCAGAAGGACATGATATCTGATCTCAGGGAGTTTTCTGCTTCTTGTTTCTTCTGCTCGCACCGATGGGCAGTTGTTTCATTGGGTATAATCTTTTAAAACAAGAACACGAGCCACAGTTTAGTCTGTAACTATAATCTAATAACTTTTGATTTGCACTAGTATCTTATCTAAAGGTACTTCTAATTACATTTCACACAATTTCATAGGCTCATCTATTTTTGAGACAACGTTTTCTGAAAAGAATCATATGTTTGTAGCATTTTCATGGATTCACTTGATATGCATGCTACTAAACATCTTTGGAAAATGTTATCCCCCTTTCTGTCTTTAAACTCCTGAAACAGAAATAAGGTTAGTTCTTTTTCATAAAAAAAAAAAATCACAATGATACTACTATTTGATTATTTATAGTTTCTCCCAGCTTTCTTTGTGTCTTTACTTCTCACAGCTGATATGTTGTAAACACCCTGTTGTATCTGTTTGTACTTTTCATGAATTATTAGTGTTGTTTCACTCACATCATTGAAATATGAAATCACTGAAATCATCTGGTCACAAATAAAGTTCAACAGAGCTTGTTAAAAGTAATATTCATGGGCTGTGTAGCCCAGTGGTTTAAGCAGGTGGCACATTTAAGGGGGCTGCAATCCTTCTGCAGTGGTTGCAAGTTCAATTGCCAACTTGTGACCCTTTGGTCTACATCTGCTTCATTTCAAGTTGCTTTGAAAAAGGCCACTAGAGACACAACAACTAATAATAATGTTTATACTGTTAGTGCAAATGTCTTCTGACTAGAGAAATGAGCCATGTTGCATGCATCTCCAGTCCCCTACCTGTAATAAATACAGTATCAAAGCATATACCATCTATCCATAGTTGTATCTTTCATCTGCTGCACTACATTTCTTTGGACTATCATTGTGACCTCAGAGTTGCCAGTTTCATTGTGCTTCTCCAGGAGAGCTTGAACAGCATTTATTGACACCCCCCTCTGCTTTGAAATCTTTGGCTGGGACAGATTTTGCTAATCCAGAGTAACTTCCTCGTGCTTTGTCGCTGTTTCTGTGCTCAGCCTCGCCATGGTGTATGACCTGTGGCTTGAGGCTATCATCTACAACATAACCAGCAGAGTCTGGTCATTCCACACCCGGTTTGAAGCCTCCTACACAGCTGCTACTAATTCAGCTAAGGACCGTCTTTTAATCTACTCTTACAGGTCACATGGTTCAGAACACCTCAATAGTACGGTGATGGACCCCCTTTTGCCCTCATACCTGCATTAAATTCCTCATGAAATAGATTTAACAAATATTCCTCAAGGATTTTTTTTATCCACAATGACATGATAGCAACACACAGCAGCTGCAGATTTGTCAGCTGCACATCCTTTTCCACCACATCCCAAAGGTGCACTACTAGATTGAGATCTGGTGACCATGGAGGGCATTGGAGTACGGTGAACTCATTGTGGTGTTGAAGAAACCAGTTTCAGATGATTTGAGTTTTGTGACATGGTGCATTATCCTGCTGGAAGTATCCACTAAGAGGGGTACACTATCAATAAGGGATGGACATGGTCAGCAACAATACTCAGGTAGGCTATGGTGTTTAGAGGATGCTCAGTTGATAATAAGAGGCCCAATATGATTGACTGAATATCTATTTTATGTTAACAAGCAATTGAACAGGTGAATCTAATAAAGTGGGTGGTGAGTATATTCATGAAACTGATGGTAATTAGCAAGTCTGTGATATAAGCCAAGCCAACTTTATTCATAAAACACAAACATAAAACAGCAATCACTGACAAAAGTGCTGAACAAAAGTATAAAAAAATACATTTAGGATGAAATAAATAAAAGCACCGGTTTTAAAAAAAAAAATGTAAATACACAAAATAAAAACCATAAAATCAAAAAAAATGGATAAAAAACTCCATTTAAAAATAAATGAAAATAAGTGAAAATCAATAACTCATACTGTATTGAAAACCAAGTGGAAGAGATTGTTCTTAAGAGATTGTTTAAAAATGGCCAAGGAATATAAACAGACTTTAATCCTGCCCAGAGGAATTAATGCTGCTTTGGTGGCAAAGAGGGGTCACACTAAATACTAGTTTAACTGAAAAGTTTTCTTCACTCTGCACTTTTTACAACTGATTTAAAAACTAGACACCTACCAAAAATGTGATGTGTTCAGTAAACTACTTTATGAGGTACTTAGTCATAACTATGTGATAGTATGCCAAAATTATGAGATAGCAAATAAAAATGATGAGATAGTGTGTCATTATTTTGACTTAGAGGATTTTTTTTTCTCACACAGTGGCAGAAATGGGCTTTATTAATATGCTGTGCTGTAAAACACCTTAGATTGAGGACAAGCACATACACAGGACTAGATTAGGCAAACCTGGAGAAATTGCAGTGGTATATCTGCTACTATCTATCCCTGTTTTTTGCCATCAGTACAAATGTTAGTAATATACAGCATAAAACAGAAAACCTGCCGCTCAGATGAGAAGTCGGGGAGAATGTCATGGTCTTGAGTTCTGCTAGTTAAGCAGCTCGGACAAGGTGTCAGTGGTCTCCATGGTGACCTGAAGTCAAACAATCCATGTGACTCAGACTGAAACATTGTGTGAAATGATCACTATTTACAGAGACTGTAGCTCTAAAGGACAAGGTCAGAGGAGCAGGCTTATGTCATTTGGAGGATGAAAGTATAATGCTCTCATCTTAGGAAGTTAAAATGAGAGAGGACAGACTTTCCTCAAAGACAACCTTTTAGAAACTACTTTAGTTTTTCAAAGCCAAAACAACACATTTAAAGCTTCCAGAATTAGGAATAACACACACACACACATAGATAGATAGATAGATAGATAGAGAGAGAGAGAGAGAGAGAGAGAGAGATAGATATAGATATATATAGATATATATGTGTATATTCTTTATTTATTTATTTTTTTTAATTGCTTCACATGTTTGTTTCACAATCACACACTCATACAATCATAGTCTCTGACATTCTCCCATAAACCCCTGAACAAACACAACTACCACCTTTCAGCACCTTAGCCTTCATTTTTATATTCACACTTTAACTTTTATATTCCATTTTTAACAATATTACATCCTTTTTATCTCTATTCTAAGAGATCTTACCTAGAATGTAACCCCCCCATACACACACGCGCACACACACACACTGTGTCATTTGTGTAAAATGGGTTTTTGTGTTGTTTTAAGTATTTCTTGTCCTCTGTCCTCTTTTTTTCTTTTCTTATCTGAGGTGCATCATAGCCCAGGGAGCACCCTTAATTTTGTTGTACTCATGGAAAGATGTGTGTAATGACAGTGTGTATGTGTGTAAAAATCATAATAATAATAATAATACAAAAAAGCTTTTTGGCATTGTTGTCATTTGCAGCTCCATCCATCTTCAGCAATAATTCCTACAGCCTCTTACCTAATTTTATAGTCGATGCGTATTGGTCATTTTAAAATGCACCTGCTTCTCTGCATCTGACACTTGTCACCTACAACTGCTGACTTTAACTGTTACAGATGCTGGACTGTCTGATATTTGAAGGTAGGATATGTTTTAATTTCTGATTCTGCACATCTTATTTGTTGAATTGAAATATCATTGGATAGATTTTTTTATTAAATTATTATTATTATTTATAAAAAAATTTTATAGTTATTTGATGCATTTTTTTGTCTTTTTGTCGTTAAGGCAGAAGTGAACCACTCAAATGTTTAGATAGTATCGTGTTAAACTTCTGCTAAGTTAATCATATCTGAACCAGTGGTTCAACTGGCCCAGTAAGCTGATGATGGAATTTCTTTTTTCCTTTTATGGTTAAAAGTAGCACAGACTCTTAAAAAGGGACAGTTTTTTTTTTCTTAATAAATTAATTAATTTATTGGGGGGAATTTTCGTGTATAGAAATAGCAGTGAACTGTAACTGGTATTGCCACCAGTTATATTTCCATATAACAATTTCCATAACAATAACTGGAAAAAAAACATCTCAATGTTTGTTTACATGCAAACTACTGACGTTTTCAGTCAGAATACGTTTTTGACATGTAGGCTGTATTGTTTTGCCATATTTTCTTTTTTCTTTTATCCTATCAAAATTCAATTCACATAATTCTTACTACTTGAGCATGATAGTTGTTGGTATTTGGATGATTATAATGAAGCCACAGCAAGACTACGCACTGTTACAGCTTCATGCCAGCTTCATTTTGTCTGATGTCCATCGTCTTGAATAAATCTGCATTTCTCACCTTCCTTCTGTCCAGAGGAAGAATAATATCAGCTTCTGTTGGATATTAACTGATAGGTCTCCCCCTCACTTTTTATACTTCTGATCTGTGATCCAGCTTTCTCTGAAATTATACCAAATCAAGACAAGGATACACAGTTAGGGTAATCAGAGCATCGGTTCACATGGTGGGGCTCACAGGTGACCCCATTCAAACACGCCCCTAATGACAGCACTATTTCCACCAACAGGTCAGCAGTGAACTCTAAAACAAAGTTTTTAATAAGTGTTCAGAGAAAGCAACAAAGAGTCTTTCTTTTCTGTGTTTGGTCTCCAAACCTCCAGATGCTCTTTTGGAAGTACATCCTCAATATTAAGTGGGTATAACAAAATGCAGTATCAAAACTGAACCATTAGAGTTCATGGCTGTAAAATAATGTTAAGAGTAACTTCTTTTTGTTTAGTTTTGAGGCTCATGATGATGTATCTGAAGATTTGCTGCTCTGCACCAGGCTTGCATTTAATTCAGTTCAGCTTAGCAAATATCATCTCCATTCACTTTACAGAGAAAGCAAACAAGCTGACTAAAAGTCTAAATAAAGTTGTAATAATTCCAGTTATAATCAAACCAAATCTAACCTGTAATAATCCATGTGTTGTCAGTTCCATATACCAACTCCATACAATTTTTATAGGTGTACTGTATTTAGAGTAGGTATATACCAATTCTGAAATCTGGCAAAGAAACAACAGAATACACTGAATCTCCATGTTGATCAAAAACCCTTTTCTGAACATAAAAAGGGAGTCTGCTGGCAAACTGCATTTATCATGATTTAGAGAGATTGGAAAAGAGTAGGTGGAAGTAGATGGATGGATTGAAAGTGTATTCATTAACGTCAAATTAATATTCATAAGTATAATAAACAAAATTTTTAAAAATTAATTTATTTTATGTAGAATTCAAAACAATATTATAGTCTGGATAAGTCTGAGGTTGAAGTGAGTGTTGTCATGAACTACTTTTTAAGCTTGAAGTTTCTGATCCCTTGATATAATTTATGTGTTACTACCATTTCATGGGATACTTTTAGTCCAGTGCAAACACACATCTCAGTAATTCAGTGATTTGTGGGAAGGATCTTTTTGTTTGTTTGCTTGTTTTTTATGTTTCATCTAGCCACCTTTTCTTTTTCCCCATGAATTTATGGCGGCAGCGATGGATAACGTAATCGCTGGAGACCAATAAAAAGAAACAGCCAGCAGAGGAGTGATCATGAGATGAATGACATGACTTGGATGGCCACATGCTGTAAGAAGAAATATTGTTTACTATATCAAAAAGTGTCAGTTACTGTTTTGTTTACTATTACCATGGACACCAATGTCATGTTTAAGTTACCATTTTATTGTTTCCTTGAAAATGAAAGAGTAGTTGTATGATCACTGATCGCACACTTCAAATAGCCTAGGCAATAAACGCACAAGGCAATAAATACAAACATTTTTCCCCGCCAGCGAATGTGCGAATGACAGGATAGTAGGGGTCAGTACCGCCATCTTTGATTGGCTAGAAGAGCTTTCCTCTGGTTGGCTCTTTGATGCACGACAGCTGAGCAGCGCTGATGCTGGATGGTTGAAGGTAACTTATGGCAGGTCTGTGAAACGTCGTCTCTTTCAGGCAGGCTGTTGCCAATGGATGCATGATAGAATAAGATAAGAAGGTAGAATAGTGTAGTAACATGTCAGAATGTTTGTTAAGAAAATAAAAACTAAAAATAAACTTCTAAAGCAGGACAGTACTGAACCATGTCAGATGATCTTTTAAAGCTTCTCTGAACCAACTATTACTTTAATTATGTAGGCCTATTTGTGTTCAGAAACTTTTATCTGTTCATTTTTTAATGAGATTGACAGACTTTAAATACAAGTCAAGTTCTTCCTGAAGAGGAAATTAAGTCAGATATGATAGATTAAACTGTACACCAACTACACATTCCCAAGCAGAATGTCCAAACCAACTCAAAATGAAGAAAGTATGCTATGTTTCTATTGAAATCAATGTTGTTTTTTTTCCTTAAGTTGTAGGACTTCTGGTGGGAGCCCTGTTCTGTGTTGCTCTGTGATTGGCCAATCTGCATTTTGGGGGCGGGGCTTGCAATAGGTTTACTGACAGGCACGTGCTCGCAGTTTGAGATCAACATACTACCACACCTCAATTTCTCCAGATAAGGAAACCACCTGCCTTGAGCTGATTCATTAATGAATGAAGTGGTTCTGCGAGGAGACGTACATTTCATTGTTAGAAACAATGGCGCCCACAGGCAAAAAAAGAACTTTGCAACCACAGAAATTGAAACAATTGTGTCTGAGGTGGAAGCCAGAAAAGAAATACTTTTACAGAACGTCTGCTCGGGTGACGATGATATGAATAAATAAATAAATATGCTTGGACAGCATTACAGCAATAACTGGGGCTGTTAACTATGGAAGTTAACATACTAGCCTATCCCAGAAGAAGTGCACTGTGGCCCAGGTGAAAAAAAAGTGAAAATATAAGTTGATGCCAAAACAAACGAACAAAAAAATGCATTCCCACTGTAGTGTTTTGCAAAATAAATGAGTTGTCACAGCGTTAAGGATATGGCAGGTGACATTACAGATAATCTGCACATTGATGGAGGTTCTTCTGTTCATGTAGTGTCTTGCATTGAGTCAATCGATGGAGCTTTGATTTGAGCTGTAGTCGGGCCTTAAAAGTTGGGCCCAACCCAGTCAGAGCTCTACTGGTATATTATGATTGACAGCTTTTTAAAAACCTGAACTCATTTACAGCCCAACATTATTCAAAAGTGTGCACGCACACAGCTCTTTTGCCTTTTGTCAGGAATGAATCATTTATAGCCAACATGTCGCATATTTTGCATTTCACATACCGAACCCCACCAAAAATCTTCAGGAAAAGATCTTCAGCTCTAGTTTTGACAGAATGACCCGGCTTAGAAAGGATTGTGAAATCCCAGCCTGGTCTACTAGTTTTCTCTGAAATGTGCCCGTAGCTAGGAAACCAAGCGTGGGCAAGACTTACACCTGATGAGGTATTAGAATGACATGTTGGGTGATTTAGATGTTCCAGAGAATCAAGTAGGCTAGCTGAAGTAGGCTACATATGCATTGGCATCAGAAACAGCTGATAAGCCATTCATCATTTTCCTTAAAAACATTTTAATGATTTAAAAAAACGCTAATTAAATCTATTTTTAATAAATGTGGTTTTATATGCTCAGTTCACTTTTTCAGTCGGCTTTCTTCATCTGTGTGCATGCATGGTCTGAGGACGTTCTAAATTTGTTTGCAGAGTAAGAACAAATTTGAATAAGAAAATGTTGATGAATCCTGAATTTGTGCATCAAACATCTACACGCACAGTTTAACAGGGTTCCCACACATCCTGGAAAACCTGAAAAATGATTGACAAGTTTTCCAAGACTGGAAAATATATGGAAAATGAGAAAAGGAAAAAAAAAAGGTAAAATGTCCTGGAAATGGTTAAGTTATCCTGGAAAATGATCCTCCCTGCCTTGTGAGCGAATACAAACAGGTTAAAAGTTCTGTGCATGCATGTCTGTTGTCGCCTGATCTTCAGGGCAACATTAATTAACACTAATTACCATTAAGGCACAGCGTCTCTCTGCTTCTAGCCGGTAAAGCACCACATGAGACGCTACCAGCCAATTAAATCAGCATTTCCGTTAAGAGTAGTTCTCTAACCCAATGCTTCCAGTTGACTTTCAGACGCTGTTAAGGACTTAGCACCTGTACAAACCCAGCAATTGTAAGTTAAAAAGTGTCTCTAGTATTGGTCCACGAGTGTGACAGGTTCCTCCCTGTCCTTGCTGAGTGACAGGCAGAGCAGAATTCTAGTGGGCGTGGTCAGATAATTACAGTTAACAGGTAATCTTAGTGGACCATGCGTCATTCGGTATTTCACACTTGTTTTAATGTCTGACAATAGAAACAGAAAATAAGTGAATGAAAACAACTTTAGGAGTTCTGTTGTATTAAAATATGTGCACAGATATTTGGGGAGAAGAAATTAGAGAAATTAACGACTTTTATTGTAGACTCGTTAATTTCCAATGAATGTAGTTGTCAACAGTACGAAAGTACGGGACAGTATTATGGCCACTGAAGAAAAAAAAGTAGAATTCTGACTTTTTTTTCTCAGAATTCTGTGATTAAAGTCAGAATTTTGACTTTTTTTTCAGAATTCTTTTCTTCAGTGGCCCTAATACTCCTCCGTACAACAGAGTAAGATACAGAGATCACAGGAAAGAGGAGCACCCTTACAATAAGACAGGTAGGCAGTGAAAACTATTACATGTTCATTTGAACCGCTCACATTTTTTCATTTCCACCTTTGTTAAGATTCAAGATTTGAAGTTTATTGTCATGTACACAGTAAACAGGTTATACTGGGTTATGAAATTCTAGTTTTGCTTGACACCATGACACGGACAAGATAAAAGAAATACAATAAATAAGTTTTAAAGTAAACATTTAAAAAAAAACAAAAAAACAAACTAGACTGTGCAAATACCGCTAAATGATGATAATTCAATTCAATTCAATTCAATTCAATTCAATTCAATTCAATTCAATTCAATTCAATTCAATTTATTTATATAGCG
>JBAMYA010000011.1:9682658-9697797 GCA_037176975.1 Arrhamphus sclerolepis | reverse complement strand
ATAGATAGATAGATAGATAGATAGATAGATAGATAGATAGATAGATAGATAGATAGATAGATAGATAGAGAGATAGATAGGTTTGTTTGTTTTTTTAATGAATGGGTTAATGCTCAGGCTGGCGTCTGCTTGTAGTTCCCACAGCTCGCCAGTAGGTCGCGCTGCATATCTTATCTGTTTGTCTTCAACGCTGGGAAAGCCTCTCACAAACCCACTGGAGTCACTGGTGTGAGTAAACCCACTGTAGTTATCATGACGTGGTCTGTCCGGGGCTGAGACTCTACATTTTAGCCTGCCAGCGATATAAAAGCGGTGTGATCTGCCCGGATAAGTGCTTTCTTTAACGGTACGCAACACGTATTTGCTCCTATTTGAGTGTGTTGGTGGTCAGCGGGACTAACAGTAGTAAATGTGTTTATCTCCAGATAAGCCGCTAGACTGGGTTAACCAACAAGCTAACGCTAGCATTTACTAGGGTAAGCTAAGAGCTGGACGATCAACAAACCGATAATCGATAGTCACGCAGGATAGACGTCGATCGATAACCTGCTGTGCCAACTTAACGACATGTTCAGTGCTGGGTTTGGTTTTGTTGATTTTAATTGATGAAAGTCAGAAAGTTTTGTCAGTCTATAAGCTTGCTGGTGGGCTAACTTGCTAATATTTTTTAATATATTAATAAACCATCGTTTTGTATTTATTATTATTATTATTATTATTATTTGGTTGTTGTTTTGTATGGCTTTTAAGGAAGCAGTATTAGATTTCCTGGTCATTTAAAAAAAAGTGCAGTCAGGAAGCTGTTTTTTTTCTTTTTAGTCTGTTGTTTATACTTTCGGTATTAGTATCACTTTTTTGTTTCAGGATAAAGAAACTACGCGTTTGTCATCTGAAACTTCACAAGCCACCGTGTTTGTTTGTTTTTTTCTTTCGTATTTTCAGTTGAACTCTGATGTATCTTCAACAGCCTTTATTTCCTAGTCACGTGACACGTGGTTCATGAACTAATGTCTTTAGTTTACTGTTTTGAGATCAGATGTGATCTTTGCTCATTTGGCCTCCAGAGAAATCACAGCATCCTTGGGGCACCTGTGGAGCTCTTTCTTGGCTCCACAGGTGGAAACGGCTCGTGCCCTGGAGAATATGAGTTAAATAGTCCTGGATGTTGTCTCGCCTCATTGCGTGATGTGATGCAGCCCAGAGTCACCTGCTGCAAAACCTAAATCAGATAGGAAAAGCTCTTGTACACTCCAAGCAGCCCCCCTTTGTCAAGCTGGCTATCTCCCGATGATCAAGATGTGAAACTGCAGTTTTGCAGCTCGGTCCAGGGGCTGTGGTTAACTCTGAAAAACTGTTATTTTAAGCTGTTATGTTTTCCGCCTTTTAGGATGTGAGATGATGTTTATAGATCAAGGCAAGTTTGAGCTTGTAAAAGTCACACCTGCGGTAGGAAAGAGGTTTGTTGATATTTTTAAGTGAACTCTCTCTGCGGAGGTGAGAATGCGCTCAGGAAAGTGAATCTGTGTGATTAACAGAACCTTACATGATTTGCATTCTTTGTGAGGAACAATGCATACTTTGTCTTTACTGGAAGGATCATTTGTGTTGTGTTTTGGGTTGTGTTGCAGCTTCATACTGTCACAGTTCATTGTTGCATACCAGGAGCATTCAGGTGTTCATGGGATTTTTCTGTGCTTCCTTCAGTGTGACGAAGGGCAGATTTTTTTTATGATGACATTTTGATTGAGTGGTCATAAAAATGGCTCAGAGAAATTAAAGTGGAAAAACGCACATTGCACTCAGCTGGGTGTGGGTCAGAGTAGAAAGGGATGGTGGCGGGTAACATAATAACTTTAATGAGCACCTACTGTGTCTGCTCTTTGGTGAGGCAGGAATTTTAATGTTTGTAGGTTTTCTCTCCTGGAATTTAACCCCTCACAGAAACTTTATACTTATTCCTAACTCTTAACAAACTGAATTTTGTCTTTTGTGTGTGTGTTACATACTTTATCCTTGGTCTACAACACCGAAAACAACTTTAATCGATGATTCTGTTGAGTCTCAGTCATTGTATCTGGTTGTATGATTTTGCAGGTCCTGATGATGTGGTGACTCTGGGTCGAGCAGGCCGAGAGATGATTGCAGCTTGGCACAGAGAAGGGACTGAGCAGAGAGACTGAGAGAAAAGAATGGGAAGAAGCATCTGGGGCTGCTGGCAAAGTGTCTTCTCCACTGCAGTGCTCTATGGCTCATTGGCCCTGTTTATCGCCATCCTCCACAATGTGTTCTTGCTTTATTATGTGGAAACATTCGTGTCCATCTACAAGATTGATAAAGTCTCCTTCTGGGTGGGAGAGGTGAGTGAAGGGGGAAACATTAACATTTGCATGGAGGTGTTAAAGGCCTGCTAAAGAATGAGAGTTGCTGTCTTTAAAGTTTTATGGCAGTAATTTTTGATCCATAGTAATCCAACATGTTCCAATTTTCCAGAGGTTTATATCACGTAACTAAGCCATCATGATATCGTCTTTACAGATTTTATAGAACATCATTGTCCCATAATCAGCCTTGTCTGCTTCCCCACAGACAATTTTCCTTATCTGGAACAGTCTGAATGACCCTCTCTTTGGCTGGCTGAGCGACCGCTCCTTTCTCAACTCTCCTCAGTAAGTGTTTGCATCTGTCCTTAATACTTTTATTTTTCTCAGAGAAAAGATATTTTTGAACAATGTTGCTGTTACACAATTATTAAAGAGCCTGCAGGGTAAAAAACTGAAAAATTACAGTTTTGGGGTTGTTTTCCTTAAATAACAACAGTGCGTATGACTTCCCCAGATAGCATTGACAGTAAGAGGTTATTTATTTATTCATTAAATATGCATTTTTGTCTGTGTACATTACAGTTGTAAAAAGAGACGGGGTTACTGAACTCTTAATCCATGTCACAAACCTGACGGCTTTCTAACCCAGCCGTGATCTTTGTCACTGCAGGATTTGAAAAATGGAAAATGCATCTATATTTAGACCATTTATTCACCTTCACAGCCTAACAACTTACAGTTGGATCCATGTGCAGTTCATAATTTAAATGAAGATACAGTATTTTTTTTAAAAACACACTCCATAAAGTGGACAGAGAACAACACAATGAGAAAACAGAAATGAGATGAGAATTAATGTTTGGGTTTGATTACTCATGCCTTCAAAGCCCACATTGCTCAGGCTAAACTAATATTAAATTCCAAGAGGGACGTTCCTCAAAATGGAAAAATAAATGCCAATTATAAAACACTAATCTCAAATGATGAATCGGTACAGTCAGAGCACTGACTCCCTTCTATCTGTCTAAAACGTGATTAGGCACTGATTATTGAAGTGCATGAATGTGTTATCGTTCCCATGTGTGTGTTTTTATAGATAGATAGATATTACTTTATTCATCCCCGAAGGGAAATTCAAATTATGGCGTGTAAGTCATGCATTTTCTTGTAGTTATATCTGTTTTGGTGATGAAGTCATGAAAGTCATCTTCATTATCGCAGCCTTACTCCCTCCCTCTCCTGACCTTCCCATCACATCTGTGTGACGTGTGTGAGAGGTGCACAAACCACCTGACATCTCACTCAGGTGTCATTTAAGCTCACTTTCATGACAGAGGTCTTTTATCAGCTGCACTCATGTCAACAATCCTAGTTAATCCCATCATCATTGTCAAACATTAGTTTGCCACCTGTGTTTGCACTTCTGTTTGACTAAGGACAGTAGCTTTGTATAGTCAGGGTGGCGGCACTATTTTCCTTTGCGTTGCATTGTTTGTGTTTGATGATTCTAAGTGTTCATGGATATTTCAATATCAGCAGCACCCATCTGTTTTTAAGCAAAGTGTTAAAACGTAAGACTGCTTTTAGAAAGGAGAATTATATCGCAGAATGATCATGGACTGGTCTCTGTCTCTAAGTGTGTTTCATTTTTCCACCTAGGGCAGGCTCTCAGATCACATCTCCAGAGGTGGTGCTGAAGCGCCTCAAGGCCCTCTCAACAAATGGCCCGCTCTTCGCTCTGTCCTTCCTGGCCTTCTGGGTGGCATGGGCCAGGCCAGGCCTGCAGTTCCTGCTGTGCCTGTGTCTGTATGACGGTTTTCTCACCATGGTGGACCTCCACCACAGCGCCCTGCTGGCCGACCTCGCTGTGTCCGCCACCGATCGCACGCGACTCAACTTTCACTGCTCGGTGTTCAGCGCTTTGGGCTCCTTCTCAGTTTTCCTGTCGTACTCGTTCTGGGACAAGGAAGATTTCTACTCCTTCCGTCTGTTCTGCGTGACTCTGGCAGCTTTTTCCATCCTGGGCTTTTTCTTTGTGTCTCGGTTGCTACAGCGTCGTTTTAAAAAGGAAATCCATCCAAAACAAGATGAGGCCGCAGCACTTAAAGAGTAAGATTTTTAAAAGCTTTAGAAATATATTTTTTTAAAAGCATGAATGAGAATTTAGAAGTTTGTATTTATTTGAGTGGGTGCCTGTTTTCTTTCTGCTCCACCAGGCTTCATGTTGGCCATGCCCCTCTTACACAGTCAGAGAAACCTGTCACCGTTGGACAGTATCTCAGGCAGCTCTCCAAACACAGGAACTTCATGTGGTTTGTGTCAATGAATCTTGTCCAGGTAAGGTTCTAAAAGAGCATGGCTGGATGATAGTCAGACTTAATTCTGTCCTTGTTATTCTAGCGATGTAGCTGCTGCTTAATTACAGTATTTAAAAGTACCAGCGAACAGAAAGGGTTAAATCACATCACAGTTCTTTATAAAGGCTGATTTATACTTCTGCGTCAAAGCTACTCATTGTAGGCTCTGCTATTGCTGGTGTTCTCCTTCATTGTTTCCGTCTCTGTAATTCCACCACTCGAGGACAGTGTGGGTTCTTTCTCTGCAGCGCTGGAGCTCACAGCAAAAGTTTCCTTTTGTTCACTTCCTATATGTAGCTTAGACATAGAAATGGATCAAATAAAGTATATTTGACGCGAGCTGGAACTGATAAATGTTGAACACGTTGTTTTTAGACACGTTGCAGCAACTTATTGTTTTACTTGACTTCAAAAGGAAGAAGAAGAAATCTACCAATCATGTTTCTGTGTCGCTGTGTTGAGGCGTAGTTGCATTTGAAGAGAGGCGAAAGTCACCTAGCTTTGATGCAGAAGTATAAATCAGCCTTTAGTAGTTCTGTAAGAATTCTTGCAAAAATAAATCTTCAAATAGTTTTGCAAATCTGCACCTTTTTTATGGCAGGACTCTGGGCTGCTATATTATAAATCCATGTTACAACTCATGTTTATTTTGTGTAAATGGTTACATTCAGTTGTTGTCTGTTTCTGCTGCAGGTATTTCACTGCCACTTCAACAATAACTTCTTTCCTCTTTTCCTGGAGCATCTGCTGTCTGACAGCATCTCTGCCTCTGCAGGATCAATCTTACTCGGTAAGAGTCCATGAAAGTATCCATGACAACCAAAACATTTTCACAAAACTTACTTTCAGTGCTGTGACATCCTAAGTAAATGCTAAACGTAGGTCCTCCTTATATGTGACAACATCAACCATCAGCAGAGAGATCACGCTAATTTGCTGTACAATGTCTCAACAGATGCCTTTTGTTTTTATTTTAAGTTTAACAGCTTAAATCATGGATACATTTACAAAGCAAACGATATATTGTTAAATTAAAATTCTATAGGTTTTGAAATGCACATTAGAACTTGAGCCAAAGCTATGTAGGATACTAAAAACTCATCTAATAGCCAGATTTATGTTGATTTTTTTTTTTTTTTTTTGTCTCCTTAAGTTTATGGGATCCTCGTTTTTACTTTGAGTATAACGTGCGCTCTGTGCTGTCGCAGAGACGTGTTCTGGTGTTCAGATGCGTCTGTTTGGCTCAGGTCCAGTGTGACCTGATGAGAAGAGCAAGCTGCTGCTTGACTTCTGATTTATGTGTCGGGCCTTTAAGCTGCATATGTTCACACATCAAATACGAATCATAAACAGAAATTCTAATGTTGAAAAAGTGGCTTAATTTTTCACACTGGGAAAAATGTCTCGGATGGCTCGCGCTTTTTAGTTGGTGGTGGTGTTTATTTTCAGAAAACCTCTCAACTCGTGGTTTGAAAGATATCTCGTTATATTTATTTGTGGGTTAAACTGGAACTAGAACAAAATCTCTATTTTTACTTTTTTTTTTTCACTGTTTTTGCCGTCCTCATCCTTTTTCCCAAAATTCTTATTATTTTGTCTGTTATTTTTCTGTCTGTTTTGTTGACCCACCTCTGCTTCTGCTCCCACACAGGCATCTCTTACATTGCCCCCCACCTGAACAACTTGTATTTCCTGACACTGTGCCAGCGTTTCGGGGTTTACCAGGTTATCCGCTGGCTGTTTATGCTCAAACTGGGACTTAGCGTGGTTATGCTGCTTGCAGGGGCAGACCATATTTATCTGCTGTGCATCTTCATTGCTAGGTATGGCCATTAGCACTTACATCAGAGATTTGATGTGCAACACTTTGCTTTCTTTTCAAGATTTGCAGAGAACAATCTCACAATATGCAGAGTACAGGGATACATGACGGATTCTCGCCGTACTTGTGTTCTTAAATATAGCTTTGCACACAGACTCACCAGCACACTGTCTTCTGCCTGTAATCATCTTCCTCCATAGCAACTGCTCTCAGCAAAGGCGTTGCAACTGGTGTTACAGCTGAGAGGAGACTCTAACTTGCCACCTCTTCCTTCTAGTAACCGGGTGTTCACAGAGGGCACCTGCAAGCTGCTAAAACTGGTGGTTTCCGATTTGGTCGACGAAGATTTTGTGGTAAACCGACGTCAGCAAGCCGCCTCCGCTCTCCTCTTCGGGATGGTTGCCTTGTTGACCAAACCCGGCCAGACGTTCGCCCCGCTGATTGGCACCTGGCTGCTCTGTGCATACACAGGTACCAGCTCTAACTTGGCCCCTGCGTTTGTATTTAGACATTTTCAGGGCTCTTTCAGGTTGCTGCAGTGTCCAGGAATGCATTGACCATTCAAGAAATTTATGAAGATGAAGTGTTTCACAACTAGAACTGTATTGAATATCAAATTGATGTGACTTGCAAAACAAATTGAACTGCACAAATGACACAAATATCTATGTTGTTCACTGGTGTTGTAGTTGACAGCCAAAACGATAGCAACACACATGAGATGTAGAGGATTTATTTATTTCATTAGTATTATTATTAAATAGTCTATATTGCTCTCTCCATTTTTTCTTTTGAATTTACAGCAGTCTGAAAACATCAGTGATTTGGAAGCAATATTTAAAATGAGGATTCAGACTTTCATTAAAATAATTAGTATGGCCGGGGTGTGTGTCCACTGAGGGACCTGACTGACAGCTCTCACACACACGACCCAATCCCAAGACCACACGGACCATATTAATGACCCTAACTGGTGTTTGATGTGGATTACCAGATGCAAATAGACTAAAATACAGTATTAATCTAAACATGACAGAAACTGCATCATCCTGCCCTGGAGGGTGACGTCCAGAGAGTGAGAGCCATGCTCATCAGCGACAACGGCTTATCTGTTTGTCCCATCTATGTCACTCAGAACAGAATTAAACTACAAGGTATTACTCTGCTAACTCCAGTTCTAAAAGCACACTTTTGTTAACATTCAGGGTTCTGTTCTTCATTTTTTTTCCTTTTCATTTTCTTTGTTGGCAGTATTGTATTTTTACTTGAGTTCAAACTGTCAAAGTGCCAATCAGTTAATAATTTGATCTAAATTAAAGACAAAGTTTGACATTTTTGAAATGTTTTCTATTTTCTTTCTGAGACTAAGGCAGGCATGTAGCCCTGGATGAACACGTGTTCCTGTAAGACCCCTTTTGTTGTGGGTTGAAGCAGCCATATATTGGGGTTGTTTCTCTTGCAGTATTCTACCTTACCTCTTTGCTGTTATTCTTACAAAGGATGAGTTTTTTTGTTTTATGGTTTTTCCTCATCTTTTCTTTCTATTCCCCAGGTTACGATATTTTTGAGAAGGAGTCATTGAAGGACTCTTCAGCGCCTGACATTGCCTCAAGCTCAGGGAATCCGCCTGTGCGCCTGGGCTGTTTCTACATGTTGGTCTTTGTGCCTATTACATGTGCTCTTCTCCAGCTTGCCGCGTGGTCCCGCTTCACGCTCCACGGCCGAAAGCTGCAGGGAATCAAGACCTTAAGGCAGGGGGCCCAGCACGGCCATCTTATTGATGTCAAGGCCATTTGAACTGAGAAGAACCACATGAAGCTGCACACAGACACTTTCTAAATACGTTTTATGTTCTAATGATGTCTTAGAAGAAAGGAAAAGCTGCTGTCTTCACCCAGCAGCCTCTGTACATTTATACTAAATATGTGAACTTGTGACTTTGTACACAGTAAAGCAAATGTCCAGTGGGCTGATAAAACCCAACTGTAGTGACATAAAACAACAATTTTGGAAAGTGAAACCTGCCTTATTTTTTTTACAATAAAATTTAGACTATATTTATATGTAAAACAATGACCAAAAGCTAACATAAAACCAATCAGTCCTCTGGATGTATATGGACCAAGATAACAGCATTTTCCATGCTGTGGATTGAGCACGGGGACCCAACCTTATAATTTCTGAAGTATAAAATTGTGATGTAGCAAACAGTCTATATGTTCTAAGAGTAAGGCTTTTATTAAAAACAAGAGTGTGGGTTTACATCAAGGTGACTGTTCTGGTGTTTCTGATTAACTAAATGAATGAGGTTGAAGTTGTATTTATAGTGCCACTACTCAATAAGGCCTGTATTTCAGAACTGATCATTTTACTGTTAATTATCACGGTTCTCTGACACTTTGATGTTGAGAATCATGTTTTAAGATGTCCAGTATTTAATGTTTTGCACAGAACTGCCATTTGTCTGCTGTTCATCTTACATTTGAACTTTTACATGCTTCTGTTGTGATAATTAAAAATACAATGAGGAAACAGTTGAAACTGTACAATTTACTTGCTCTTTTTTATTTTGATATTTCAAATAATGTGATTGTACCACAAATAAAACATATCAGTGTTGAGTTAATCGAACGCAATGTCCTGTGAGACTTTGAGTGGGCAAATTATTATTTAAGAAAAAAAAAGATTATCCACGGTTCGTTATTTTTACACGTGGTTGTGTAGTTTTCTGTGGTGAACTCTGTGTATAGAGCATAATTTACTGATTTCATTCCTTATTTTCATCGAACTTCAGTGTCTTGGTTATCAACCTTTCTCTAATAGTTTTAGTCGTTTTACGTTTTTATCACCAGGAAATACCTTTAGACTGCCTTAACGCTCTTTTTTTTTAATTAAATTTGTTTACTTTTCTTAGTTGTTTTAAACTCATCGGAGTTTGCAAAAAAGTACATAAAAGCATTCATTTTGTTTTGGCAACGTAACCGGCTGATTCCTTCACCCTAACCCCACAAGAGAGAGAGAAAATGCTTAATTTATAAATTTCCATCAGTTTAATTTCTTCGTGGAAACGTTTTCATTTGATGAAGAAGCGTCTTGAACTTGTATTACGTAGTTGAGTATAGACCGTATTGTTGTGAGTTACTCCATTTGTCCTCTAAACATGTTAACGCAAAGACCGAAAGTGTGTATAGCGCATGCGTCTACCTTGCTAGGCCTGTATGTAGTTTTACATGAGCGTTCTTCTCTGATACTCATTTAATTTTATATTTAGTCTATCTATATATTTTAACATCGAGTTAGTTCATTCTTTTCATTAAATGTGGAAGTATTAAATTTAGCTAAATACTGCATGTTGTCGATATGTAGCACTTCCTATCGCAACATTACCCATCATGCATCGCTGAAACATTTAAAAAGCTTGTTAAAGTCACTGTTCTATTTAAAAAGCGACCTTCTCGGAAGCGAAATTACATGTGCTCTGTGATTGATAGTAATAACTTATGTCTGATTTGGGTTTAGTCTGTTCAATCATTTTTTTTCTCTAGTCGACACCGTCATTGTTGAGTACATGTCGGAGAATGACATCCTCTTCGTTCCTCAGTTCAAGTCATACACTCATGTTTCTCTTCAGATCGTATAAATCTTTCGCCTTTTACTAAAGATTTCCGTGGAGAGGAACAACATGAGATTATCCTAATTTTTTGATGCCCTGCCTCGTGCGGGGCTTCCAAACTTGTTCAAAAACTAAATAAAGATGTACGCCAACTAATTGATTCAAATGTGCGTGTGTTCGCTGATTTAGCTCATCATGCGGTTGGGGATTTCCTTTCGCATCATATTAATGCAATTGGTGTGAGATGAAAAGCAAAACTTGCAATTATAGTCTACAAACCACTCATCTACTACTCTTTTTTCCAAAAAAATACACGTATTATTTTAGCAATGTGTATTTATATGTATTTATTTGTATTTTGAATGTCTTGTCTCACATCACAAAAAGATCAAGATCTTGATTTAGTATCGATACATTTATCACATTCAATTTGTGTCTCGATGAACCACTTAACACTCAACTCAAGGTTGAACTATCTCCTTTTTGAAAGTTTTTATTTGTCATGTTTTTTAAATTACTTTTTAAAAAACGTTTTTGTATTATTTTCCAGCAGATGGCGCTGTTTTGCTTCTGAGTACACAAAAAGCACGAACGTTAATGGTTTAGTAAATTTAATCTTATTGTTATCAGGGTTGTTGTGTTCCTCTGTAGGTGCAGTTTTGAGTTTGCATCTGAGACTCTTATGTTAGAGATGAACGCAAATAAATGTAAGTAACATTCAACTATGTTCCTTTCATGTTGAGTTGTATTTTCATGTTGTCATGTTGTTCATGTCAAAATTAGTCATCACCACTCTATCATTGTCAGTTGATTTCTATTAAAAATAAACAGTTACACTGCAAAAGAAAAAAAAAACCTACTGGGAGGTATGGTTAAAGTAAGACTTCCCGTTTCTTGTGATTTTGAGCTGGAGGGTGTCACAGCCTCTTTCAGTAAAGCTACACAGGGATACAGAACAGGAAACACCAGTGAGATAGTGGAGCCGACACAAAACACAAAGCTCCCCAATTCTGGCTGCTCATTGTGACGGGGGGGGGCTCCATGAAGCAAAGTCAGGTCAGTAGACAAATTATAATCCCAAAATGCAGGTCTCAGAGTGTGAGAATTCTGGTTGGCATGTCTTTATTTGTAAAGTTTGTGTGTTTTTATTTACACGACAGATCATTCCAGCTCATCTGATCTGCATCAACATAGCAGCCATTAATGAATTAATATCTGAACTGAATTTTAAGAGCAAAATCTAACTTGAAAACGAGTCAGATTGCTGAGTAAAGCTGTGTTTTCTATGCAAGTTATCTCTACTTCTTCTGTCATCTATATTATTTTTCATAAATCCCACAATGTGCATGAGACTGACGTTTTTTCTCACCATGTTTCATATTTGATTTCTCGTCATAAATGTATTTCTTTGTCTTATATATCATCCAGGAGACAGAGGTGTAAATACTATGAGTTTTTCTTTGGCGATGCACAGAGATTGTCGGGTGACGCCGGACTGACGCTGTGCAGAGGTTGGTGCAAACTTCCTGTTTTGTGGCAAGGCATTTTTTTCAGTCTGCAGCATTAGGTCTGTGTCTAGCATGAAGATGTTTTTGCAGCAAAGTGAAAGAAACTTCCTGTCTTTTTCTGCTCGCAAAGGTTTTTATTTCTGCCAGCCTTTTCTTCAACTCTGAATTTAACATTGTTATAGATCATGGTGGAAAGACCAAGGCCACAGCAGCACCGATGCTGGAGTCTCAGTACAAAACAGCTACAAAAAGATGCAAAAATCTCATCCCTCTTTAGAATCGGAGGATTTTCTAAAGTGAAATAGAAATAGAAATAAAAAATCAGAATTCTTTAAAACTCACTTGGGACTTATTTAACTATCAAGCCCAAAATAAATGATTTTCAGTTTCTTCAGTGACTGACTCAAATGTATTTATAACGTTCAAACAATGTTTACTATTGCGTTATATCACCTTTCCTTTTGATTTCACTTTTGATTATTTGGAAGCCAAAGATACAAATTGTTAGTGTTTTTAAAGGTGAATCTGTCTCCATTCTTGACGAATACGAGATGTTCTGCAGTCGTCTTTGTTTTCTGATTGTCTTCCTCATCATGCAACACACATCTTGAATAAGGGGTCTGATCTGAATGACAGACCAGTCGACTGTAAATGTTCTATATGAAGCAGAGCTGTAGTACGTCATGCAGGGTAAAGTTTAAGTTTAAGAGAGAGTAACCAAGTTGGTTCTGGCATCAGTCTCTAAAGATCAGGCAAATCAGTGGTTGGACACTGAAGAAGCTCTATAATCACATCGCCATCCCCTGTGAGTTGTGGGTTCTTTGCTTCATTCTCGTGAAGTTATGTGTGATGTTTGTGGTTTTAATTTCGAGACTTTTGAGTCCTGGTGGTCTTTGTCATTCATTTTTTTAAAAAACCCTCATATCTTGGACATGTGTTTGGGTTTCCTAAAAGCTGACTCATCTGACCACATTTGCTGCTGTCCTTCTGTCCATCTGCTCAGAGAAGGTGGCAGCATTTCTTTGCAGATGTGCATAATGCAGCTTTAGGTTTTATTTCTGGTAGAAGTGGTAGTCGACATGGCAGCGGTTTTCCAGAGTATTGTCAAGCCCGTGTGGTTATGCTGTTGTGACCAGAACTCGTGCAATACCACATGAAGTCTCCGTGGCCATGAACGTCCGACGCTGATTTCTGTCCACATGCAGATTTTAACTAGACTTTTCTCAAACTGAAAATACGGTACATGTTGGAAAGAAAAAACAAAAACATGAGATTCTCTGAAAGAGTTTGGCCCAAAGACGCGACTCATCGCTGCTTGGTCAGAGTGGTGGATGTAACTTTTATAGCCGATCCTGGCTCCAGCGTTACTGGCATATTTTTTGCTTCTCTTCCTTTTTTGTCTTTTTTATGCTGCTGTCATCAGATTCTAGATTATGTATTTATTTATATACAGTAGAGTTATTCATTTTATTAAAAACAATTTTCTGTTAGTTTGTTTTTCCTGTCTATTTTCCCTCTCAAAATTGAAGATAGTTGGACATTTTTTGTTTTCTTTTAAGAAAACTTGGAAATGTTTCTGCAGGTTTGATCTTCCATGTCTCCAGTGTCTCTGTCCTCGTTTTTTGTCAGTGAAAGTGAACTATGAGCCACTGACATTTCTAATGAGCATTTCTTTTGAAAGTCAAACCAACATCTCACTTCCTCTGTTTTCAGCTCCAGGATGTCAACACAGCGTCCACATTAACTCGGTAGCCACGTGGGTGCCCATCAGCATGGAGCTCGTGCTGGTGGTGTACGAATATGAATACAAGGCGAAGGACGGTCGCCTCGTGTCCATCAAGCCTGATGAGAGATACATCCTGGTCTCCAAATCAAATGAGCACTGGTGGCATGTTCGCAAAGACCTGCACACCAGGCCCTTTTATGTCCCCGCACAGTACGTGAAGGAGCTCTCAGCGCCTACTAAAGACTCTTCTGGTCCTAATAAGCTGGACGTATCTGATTGTGTGAATGACAGTGAGCAGGTGGATAGGACTGGCAAAGCAAGGCACACAACAGCAATGATTTGTGTAACAGCTCTGGATGCACCGAGAGAGGTGCACCGCTTCTCTACATTTGGTTTCTGTGGCAATATCACAGATGTGAAACCTACCGAGCCTCTGAAAGAAATGACAACCAAGAACAGCCTTGCAAACACTTTGAATCACACAAAGACACACAAAGCTACTGTGGGAGGTTTTTCATTTCCTTCAGCACCTCCAAATACTGAAGGTATAAAAGTGACCCCAGAACCTGAACATGATGCAAAGTCCAGGAATGAGAAGCAACGGCCACAGAGCTCACCACAGAATATAAGACAGGTGGCACAGACTCTGATGCATGATGGTCTGGATCTGGACTTCCCTTCACCTCCTTCACCCATTCCTGACATTATTCCAGACATAAATATCACAGACTTTGACAGTTTTCCGGAGCTGCCCGATTCTGTCTCCTCATCTGATGAAGCAGCTTCACAGCAGCAGCAGAGATTGGCTCCAACTTCAGAAACAGCTCCTCTGATAAACGAGCAGGTAATATAATAATATATTTTTTAATCATACATATTAATTTGCTGAAGACTGAGATGAAAAGTCACACTGCGGCCACAAGAGGGCGCCATTTCCTCATTAAAAATTATGGAGTTTTTAGTTGTTTTTTTAAAATTCCACAATCTAATTCAATCATCTGCAGTGCTATGAAATATAATATTAAAACACAAAAATCTTACATTTTTAACTCTGATTTTAAAAAACAAAAGAAAACAGAAACATGCAAACATCTCTCCACTACCAAATGATGGAAATATAATGACAAGTAAGACAAGCCTCAAATTTAATTAGATAGATTGTGTGTTAGATAGATGTGCATACATTAGGTCAAATTTGTATGTAGCAAAATAACACAAATACAAACTTTTATTCAATTTTCTTGTTCTCTTTGCATATATCTGTACATATTGTATATGTATGAAATGAAGTTATCAAAGAGCTTTTTTTTCTTGTATATATGCAATGTGTAACAGAAATTGAAAATGGACGTTGCTTCATTTTCAGGGGTAAAACAGGCAAAGCTTCTCCACCTGCATCTTTAATTACTCAAAACTTGGTGATTTTACTTCCAGCTCCCAATAGAAGTGGAAAGAGAACTTGAAGGCAACACAGTCTCAATTTCTTTACTTGAAATGCTAATATTCTGAATGGCATCAACTGCAAACACATCAGACAAATTATTCTAATAACTCCCTGACCCTGCAGGATTTAGAGGGAGTAAATGAAGCTGTTGCTCAAGTTAAATGAATTTCAAAGTTGTTGTTTTTTTTAAAACTTTTTAGTGCATATAATAAACTGTGATATTTTACTTCAGTAAAAATAGCAATGCACTACTATTTAGACAGTTTCTTGATGATCTATCTATCTATCTATCTATCTATCTATCTATCTATCTATCTATCTATCTATCTATCTATCTATCTATCTATC
>JBAMYA010000011.1:9661465-9682558 GCA_037176975.1 Arrhamphus sclerolepis | reverse complement strand
TGCATTGAAGATGTGTGTGCACAGTTTCCGTAGTGTAGTGGTTATCACGTTCGCCTCACACGCGAAAGGTCCCTGGTTCGAAACCAGGCGGAAACACGTTTCTTTTTTTTTTTTTTTTTAGATAGACTAATATGCCTGAGAGCACGTATTTGATCATCTGAAGAGAGTTAAGTCATTCATTTGAATGGAGAATTTGCTTGTGAAGGCTTTTAAACTTGCATATATAATATGAACCATGTCCATGCATGATTTTCCGAAATACATTTTTCGCCATTGTGAGCAGAGCTTTGTGTCCAGCACATCATCACATGATGCATCTTCACCCATCAATTAGAGTCCACAGAGAGCTGAAATCTTGCTATCCCTGTTACAAATTCAGGTACAGAACTTGGAGAAAGCTGGAATCCTCAACAAAACAAAAGTGTGTGAGAACGGAAAGAAAGTGAGGTAAGTCAGAATGTTGCTTTGAGGTTTTGTTTTTTTTTACTCACACATTTGGCAATCTGGTTGAAAAAGAGTGTCAAACCTGCACCCATGATGTTCATTTCAGGTTATGACGTGTCACGAACAACAAACATCTGTTGTTGTTGGGTTTTTTGGGGGCTGTCTTTGTCAGTCATTGCTGTTTTCCTTTTGTCAGGAAAAACTGGACTCAAACATGGACAGTTCTTCACGGAGGAGTGCTGACGTTCCACAAAGACCCAAAGTCTGCAGCGATGGGCACCGCGGTACGATGTGTGCTTTGTTTTAATGACAGAAGGGTTTCCGTGTTTGTGCAAAAGAAGTCATGAGCACAGAAAATTGCTCATCCTCTGTTAATAAAAGGCTCTGACACAAGTATGCTGCACTTCTGCCTCTTTAGCATTCTGTGCATCATGAAAACGTTAGAAGAGGATCAAAAGTTTAAGTTCAATGCTGAATTTCACATTTTTCTCTTTTTGTAACTTTCAATATTTGACTTCTTCATGTAATCCACACTTTTCTAAAAGCGTTGAAAGAAAATGAAACACTAAACTGCTGCACAAAGCGACTGTTACTGTTATGAGTAATGAAAGTGTAGACAAGCCCTCAGGTCAGGGACAGTCACAGCTTCTTTTTTTTTAATCATTTATTTTTCTCTTAGCACATAGGCATGAATAACAAAAAAAGGAGAGACAAAGAAAATCAAAAAGAAAAACATCTACTGGGTTCTATGGTTCTGTGAAGGATAATGTGCAGAATATGGAAGGATATGAAGCGGCACGGCCTTTGTTTGACGCAGGTTACCCTCCTGGAATGTGGTCGAGTCAGTTTTATTAACAGCTGGATTTTTTTTTTTTCACCTCCGCCACACAGAACAAGACTAATCAGATTGTTCCTGAGATCACAGTGGATCTGAAGGGAGCGGCGATTGGATGGGCCTCCAAGGACAAATCCAGTAAAAAGAATGTTTTAGAGGTGTGTTTGATTAGTGACCTGACAAAACATAAAGTGTGCCATTCAGTGGATGTTTTTATCTTAAGCAAATAGACGTTGCGCAGATGCTTTTGGCATTGGTCACTCCATAAATGTACAGTTTTACCGTGATAACAATCTGAATGTTTTTCTCCTTCAGTTAAAAGGAAGGAACGGCATGGAGTTTCTGTTACAGTACGACACAGAAAGCATTATCAGTGACTGGCACAAGGTCTTAGTGGACACCATACGACAACTTGTAAGTCCCTGCATTACCCAGCACTGCTAAAAGACAATAATAGCACTAACAAGAGAAAGCAATCAGTATTTTATTGTTAATTTGTAAGTTAAAGGAGACACATTATGAAACAAAAGTGCTTGAAAGTAACAGTCAGAGTAGCATAATTTTATTCTACTTCACAACATGGACCCTTTGTACCTCTGTAGTGGCTCATGCAAAGCTGTTGCACCACATTCAGAAAAAGGCACACTGCAGTGCAATAATTTCACCAAAGATTGACACAAAATGTGATAAATACACCAGGAACTTGCATGAACTTTTGAAAAAAAAAAAGGTCTTTAATTCAACACATCCAACACTCCAAATGTCGAACCATGTCTGTAGAACAAGTGGAGAACGTGTCAGAATTACAGTTTACAGGATTCCAACTTTAACCTTCTGGATTGGAATGAAAAAATAAATTAGTAATTTACTCAAGTGTTATCAAGCTGCACAAATTGTACCTGTATGGCCCTCAACTATTCCCAAATTATAATTTGGGCTTCAAAAAACAAAAGCAGTGCGTTAGTGCAGTATGGTTGAGAGTTTATGTCCATGTCCATTCAGATATAATGAACTCCCAATTATTTCATTAGATGCAACACAATGCAAAACATTGTTAAGAACTTTAACCAATATGTCATTGTGAATATTATATAGTGAACGCAAAAACCAAGAGAGGAAAACAACTAACTTTGCAAATTGCTGTTGGTGTGTTGATCAGGAGTACCAGGAACACAATTCAGATGAGGAGGACGGGGACTTGTATGAAAAGATTGGCAACACAGAGCGAGAAGAAAAGCCTGTCGGCGCTTTGGAAAAGCGAAGATGTAAGTTGAGCAAACCCGAGAACACAAAGTGTGTCTGAGTTAAATGTGTCGAGAATGACGTCAGGGATTCGTCTCAGTTAGATACAACATTTAAAAATGTCTGCCATCGCTGTCTTCAGCCACCAGGCCAAGTGTCACACAGTCCTCCAGCTCTGCAGGAGAAACAGACCCAAAGAAGGTTCGAACAAAGTTGATGAAATTCCTCATGAAGCGTCCCACCCTGCAGTCAGTGAAAGAAAAAGGTTACATCAGAGGTGCGTTGAAAGTCTTTCCTGCTTGCCAAGAATAGTCTTCAGTTGTTTCTGTTCAAGTGAAAAAAGATTTGTGTAGGCAAAAGAAAGAGAAACAAGGGTACTTTGCATGAAAATCAAATGACAGGAAGTGTTAGGCAGAGTATTTACCCCTCACACTTGCTGTATTTGTCTTTCATGTCATCTCTGTTTATAAATATCCTTATGACACCCACACTCACAATAATGATCTTATTTCCTACAGAAAATGTGTTTGGTTGTCAACTTGCCACGCTGTGTGCACAGGAGAGGACCACAATTCCCAGTTTTGTGGAAAAATGTATTAGAGCAGTGGAGAAAAGAGGTGAGCTGCTTTCTTTATATCTGTAATGTCTTTTTTTTCTTTTTCTTTTTTTCTTTTTCTTCATGTGCTCGACATTACAGCTGACTAAGAGGTGCTGATGTGTTGATAAACAGGTTTAGACATTGACGGACTGTACAGAGTCAGTGGGAACCTCGCCGTCATACAGAAACTACGCTACAAGGCTGATCATGGTAAAGTCAGTTTTCAACAAGCTTCTTTAACTGCTCAGGGGAATAGTTCCCTGGAGGGCTGGCTGCCAGTGCGGTGGCTCAACAGCGCCCTCTGCTGTGCTGATAATGGTGTGTGTGCGTCTTTTGCACTAAAACAGAGGAACTGGATCTTGAGGATGGTCAGTGGGAAGACGTTCACGTCATCACTGGAGCACTGAAGTTATTTTTCCGAGAGCTTCCTGAGCCGCTTTTCCCCTTCAGCCACTTTAATAAGTTCATCTCAGCCATCAGTGAGCAGATTTTATCATTTCAGCCGACAATAATCTCCATCTCCATTGACAAACGTGTATTTAGTAATGGTGTATTTGCCTCATAATTCAGTCTTCTTATTGTTGTCTTTAATAGGAATTCCTGATTACAACACGAAGCTGTCCTGCATTTACGAACTGGTCAAGTCACTTCCTCCTTCAAACCACGACACAATGAAACTGCTTTTTGGGCATCTACACAGGTCTGACTTTAAAGTATTTTTTTTTTTTTTTCGTGGGGGGGGGTACAAAATCACAAAACTGGAATAAAGCACTGCATGGTCAGAAAAGGCAACAACGGATCTCAACATTTTATAAAATGTGTAATAAAGCACTTTCGGTCAACAGCACAGTTGTTTAGCGTATGGGTGAATCAGTTATGCCTTCATATAATGCTCCGTAAGCAAAAACATTTAAAAGTTTTACCTGTACCTTTACCTTGAAGTTGAAGATGATTTCAGAGTCCCACCAAGCACGAATTCAGCGCATCTGGAATCTGTAATATGAAAGTATCCTGCAATGACAACGTAACCCTGCGTACGAAACTGATTTCACGCCCATCCAGAAAATAAAACAATCATTCACTATAGTTATTGAAGGACACCTCGTGTTGTTAGCAAAGGAGGCGATTCAATCTCATTCATCTAATGAAGCGCTGGACTTATAATTACTGATGTGCTTTTTTTGCGTTACACAGACCCCACAGCCTCGATGAGCGACTAAAAACCACAATACTGAGATTTTACACAAGCCAAGATCAATCAAAGACAGATTACTGGACTAGAAGCTGCATGTGATGTGTGTGCACTGGTGAACTGATCATAGCCTACGTTATAAATATCATTTTTCTCGCCTGCATGGGCCTTATTTGTCTTTTCTGTGAGGTGTCTTTGCGTGTCCTGAAAAGTGTTATAGAAATCTGTTGAATTAATTAATTAATTCATTAATTAAAGAGGTTAAATATTAATAATGCTGGTATGTAGGCCGGGATAGTTACCTCCATGTGTTGAGGAAATTACTTTTTTTTTTTTTCATCAGGTTTAAATACACAGGAAAAGAGACTTCTAGTGGTAGCATTGAGATGAAGACATTTAAGAGGTTGTGTCTTCCCTACATCAGATCTAACTTTAAACTTCAGATAAGATAGTATAATGAATAGTGTAATTGACCTCGTATCTTTTGTCTGCCCCTTTCTTTTTTTTTTTTAAATGTTGTGTTAGTTGTATGCTGTTTTACTTTTATGCTACATTTTCTAATTTGTCTGATGCTGTTGTGCTGTGCAATTCAATCTCACTGTATTTCTGATGTGCATTTTTCTCCTTTTTTTTGTTAATCTTTTTTTTTTAATGTTTCACACACCTGAAGGGAAATCAGTCAATCAAGGAGATGATAAATGTGCTGCTTGAGCAATCCACATGTTAAAGATTTAACAGTCATTTCATTTCTTTGACAGGGTCATTCAGTACGGGGAGGACAACCGCATGACTGTACAGAACGTGGCCATTGTGTTCGGCCCGACGCTGCTTCGGCCAGAGATGGAGTCAGCAAACATCACCATGCACATGGTCTTTCAGAACCAGATAGTGGAGTTCATCCTGAATGAGTATGGGCGTATCTTCCACTCCAGCTAAAGCAGTCACAAGCCTCCAGTGCAGACCTGAACAGACTTGTGAACGTGCTCGAGTTATTCACAGTGCTAGGCTTATCTTTGCATGCACCATTAATGCAATAAAAATCATCCTGTAATAGTAGGTTAAAGGGACCTTCAAATCAAACCCGACCAGATAAGTGATCTTCCCCGTTGTTTTTGCTGAGAATATTTGAAGCATGTTAAACCGCTGTTTAGTCTTGATTTTCATCACTGGAGGCTCACGCTGTTGAAAACTATCTTTGGCAGTATTGTAGGACTGGATACTGAAGCACACTGAAGTAGTCAGGTGAGGTTTGAAAAAAAAACCTATTGAGTTGAATAACTGTATCAAACTGCTGTCATTCCTTGAGATTCAAGATATAATCTCACAGCTCCTCTCCTTCTGGAGTTTCATTCTTTTGCTTTTATTTGTATGGTTTGTATGTTTTGTATCTTTGTTTTAGTTTTTCAAAACTGCAGTGTAGGTAGCCTGTAAGCTGAAAGGATGAATGCATTAATGTTGTCTTACGGAAATGATCAATGACTGCGTCTGTCTTTATTTTAAAAATGTTTAAAGGCTTTTTAATGTTGCTTTTACTGCAATAACTGAAGTCATTTTCTAATATTTGTGTTTTCTCTTTACAACCTCACTTTAACTCATAAATATTACTGTAATATAGTTATGTATAAAGGATTAGACAGTTCTGTAGATTATGTGTGGAGCCTGTAGAATACTTTTCACTGAAAACTTTTCAGTTAAGCTGTACTTGAAGAGATTGTATAACCACACCATAGGATTATCATCTGGCGAATCGTTTTCTAACAGTTTGAAATGATATCAGTCTGACAGTGAACCCGACAAAGTGGATATAAGAGGAACTGCATGACTTGTAAATAGTAATAGATGGGCCATTTATGCAGAAACTTGGTGAAAATGCACAAGTTCATCTATAATAAAATAACTTTGTTTAAAAAAAAAAGAGGTGTGTTTATTTTTCTCACAATAAAGGCGAGTAAAATCTAGCAAATGTACATGAGAGACTTCATCAAAGTCAGAGATTCACTAGTCTTTTACAAGAACGTACAATTTGTTCTCAGTAACAAAAAAAGTGGTTAAAATGTTTTGTTGTCATACAAATGTATAAAAACTATTAAGAAATAAAGTAGCTAATATACTTTAGCCACCTGTTGGGTGCTATTTTTAGCATATTTTATATTATTGTTAAATTATTAAAAATACTGAAATGCGTTGTGAAGTATTGAAATGTTACATATTGGTTAACTTCTATATGGTTATATTCTGTTTAGTCTGTAACATATCATTTAAAATCATGATGTATTCTGTTAAAAAACAGTATATCTGTCAAATAAATGATAAAAGAGCATGTTCAAAGGTATTAAATGTCGATTGCAATTATTGGAAAAGCATTTTCACCACACCACAGCTTTGTGCAAATCTCAAGGAGTGAAGATGCTGATGAGCAAAGCTCAAAGTCCTGATATTAGTTTTTATTTCTAAATACACAAATGCAATGGTAACACTGCTCTTTCTATCCCAAATCAAAACATGAATTTTTTTAAATAAAATTTGCTGTTCACAGAAAATGAAGAAGAGGGAATATTAAGCTGTCCACCGTAATAATAGCAGTGTCTGAATTCTTTCCAAACTTAAACATTTACCATATTAACTGACAGATTATTGAAGATTCATATGTCCTGTGAATCTCTGAATTAGTATTTAGCTTTATAACCAATGTTTCTGAGAACAGCATCATATCTGCTCTCCTATCTGAGACACCTGTGAACAGGTATTCCAGTCCAGGACTGTTAGACTACATTCCACAATTCCACTGCATTTCTTGATTTTTCATCAGAAACAGCATTTTTGATGTCTTATTGGATCAAGGTCCAGAGATTGAGTTGGAAACTCCATAATTTTACTCTTGTTGGCTGCTGCTTACTGGTGTGTTTGGGGTCGTTGTCTTGTGGAAACAACCAAATTGTAATTTCTTCAGCACTTTCTTCACCTCTTCAGGTTTCTTATTGATATCTTGTTTTCACAGAGGTGTTTTCTAATTGTTAAGGTACTCACAGTTACTTTTAGATCTTTGATCAGCCTGGAACTGATCATTAGATGAGTCTGACATTTTGCGTTCTGGTCTTTCAGGTTTGGTTTGATTTTAAACCATCTGAGATCATTTTAGCTGAGAAGGCTATCATTTTCTGCAATTCTTTATATGGTTTCTCCCTTCAAGTTTTTAATGAAAATAAACTTTTCTTCTAAATAATGTCTGGAATGACCCATATAGAGAAAAGCACTAAAAACAGCATTTACAACATTTATGGCATTCGTCCATCAATAAGGGACACCTGTTTGACATCTGTTCATTCACAGAATCAGTGAACTCACTATCCCAACTCCACACTGCTATATATAGTTTTGTTGAACAGCCTAATATTTCTTTTTCTTCACATTTGTGTTATGCACATTTTCCAAATATTTCATTCTTCATTTTTGGATAATTCTGGTTGTGTTCATGTGTATGGCATGAATTCTGACAACATTGTGTATTTTTATTAGATATTGTCAATTCCAGCTTTGCTCATACAGAAAGTCTAACATATTCTTTGTATGAACAAAGGTTACTGTCATACTGATATCTGCAGGAAAAAAAATGTGTCACTGGGACACACTGAAACAGCCATTTTTCATCTCATCTACATTAATGCATAATACATGCATTTAATTTAATCTTTTGCCTTGGAATTGATCATTCTTACTACTCTCCACCAGATGCCAATGTAGCTGTATATCATTGACAGCAGTTTTGTCGTCTAAAGAGATGCTGGAATCATGACAAAACCTGGCATTTCAATACATAAAAATAAACAAATCATCAATATTTGATATCATTAATATATCAGATAGCCTATTATAGCAATACACACACACAAAATATTATATAAAATATGAATGTACCCTAGCCTTTTGCCCGAAGACAGCTGGGATAGGCTACAGCAGACCCCCATGACCCTGCATAGGAATAAACGGGGATAGATGATGATGGATAGATAATATTAATGTGTAATACTTTATAGCTTACTTTCAAAAGTAACGTTTTATTTGTGATGAAAAGAACGAGCCTCAAGGGTTAGACACACTATTATTTGGACACTCTAGAAAATTTTAATAAATTGCTTATCTTAATCAAGCTTTTAAAAATTCATTAAGGTATGTAAATCATAATAAAAAAATAATGTCAACATAGCACACTATTTTTGCATTGCTGGAAAATTATTTTAAAAAAAAACAAAAAAACAAACAAAAAAAAACTAGTTTGTTGAACCATGTTTTTACGTTATTATTCAATGAATTTGTTAAATTGCTTCATTCATTCATTTATTTTAGTTGACTATATAATATTATAAACTATAAAATATATTATAAATATATTCCAAAATATACAATATTGGTGCAACGTTGTAGTCAGTCGGAGCTATTTGAGTGGTCGGACGCGCTTCCGGGAGCTGTCATCCGTGAACACCGCATCAACTGCGATGACTTTTGAGTGGCCCTGGCAGTACAATTTCCCACCGTTTTTTACGTGAGTCCACATTTGCAAGAGACGTACTTCAAATGAAGCGTTGAAGCGTTCGTTAACCTCCACCGAGAGCTTGTAACTCAGCTGACGTGCGCCGATTAGCCAGTTAGCATGGCGTTAGCAGCTAAGTAGCTAAATGAGGCAGGTTGCTACGGAAGTGTACGAACAATCTCAGGCTTTAAAGAAGTTTTACAAACCGAATATTAAAGCTCCACTTCATGTGACTGTTGGGCAATAGAGTCGTGTGAATAAAGAAGTGACTCCAGCGAGCTGTGGTTGTGAAAACTCTTAAGTTTTTCCTGGTAGCAGCTGCTGGACAATGAACACGAATCACTGCTGAAATTCTGACACTTGGGACTAAGTTATTACAGAGACATCATAAATCTTTAATAAACAGACTCTGCATTGATGTATAGCTCTGTTCTTCCCTGTTTGTTTTAAATAGGTTAGTGTACTTATGTGACTGTGGTAGAAAATGTCGACTGCTGATCAGTATTATTTAAATCTACGAGTCTGTTCCTGTGTGTTTACATTGATGTAAACATTGACTCTTCGATTAATTCTCATTTTTATTTCTCCCTAAGAAATTCACTTTAAATGCAATGGATGAAACATCATCATCATTATTGTTATTATTATTGTTATCATTCTTATTATTGATTTACTTGGGTAAGGTCATATTTATCTAAAGCATTTTGGCACTTCCATAAGTAAGGTGTCCAATGGGTTTTTATGACATTGCTTAATTTTTATTGCTATAATTTTATTTTTTGACTTTCTAAGGAAAGAGGTATATGGTTTGGAAAAAGAGCATAGTTTATAGTTTAATATACCTTACTTACAAAAGTGAAATATAACATTAATGTCACATTTATCTTGGATAGTAAACATTAAGTTCATAATTCCCATTTAATTTTCAATTACTGGGGTTTGATCACAGAAATCAACCACAATGAGAGATGGTTAGATGACACAACTACATGTAAATATTTTATTCGGTGAATTAAACTGGTTTAATTCTGGTTCTTCTGAGCAATTGTTTAAGGCTTAGTCCATCATCTTCTCATAAAAGTAAGGATAATGCAGGCATTCTTCATTTTCATCTTTCGTTTTTTTCCTTTAGGCGTCCCAGCAGTGTAGCATTTGTTTCCATCTCTTCCCTCTTCTTCTGCTTCTTCCTATGTCACGTCAACCAACAGCATATCCTCTTTGACCACAACAAGAAATCTCTTCTTTGCTCTTTCCCTTTTTATCCTGCATGACAGCCTCATATCCAGCATCCTTCTGCTGATATATTCAATATCAGTCTATTTCACGTGTCCAAACCATCTCCATCTAGACTCTCTCACTTAATCGACAAGATGCCTGACCCTGGTTGTTCCTCTGATCCTATCCATCCTTGTCACTCCCAAAGAAAACTTAAACATATTCAACTGTGCCATCTCCAGCTCTGCTTCATGTCTCTTGTTCAGTCTCAAAGCCTTATAGAAGGTCTGATCTAACTACTGTCTTATAAACCTTACCCTTTAATGTCTCTGCTATTGTTCTCACATGGATGGCTCCTGAAACTCTTCTCTACCCACTTTACCCTGGCCACACTTTATTCTTCACTTATTTTTCATGCTTCCAATTTCAGGGATGCATGAAAGTGGACGGTTGAGCAAAATATTAGATGATTTTTGAATCACTGTGGTAGCTCTTAGAGTATTTATACAAAAACCAGGATGAGTGACATGTCTGTTATTTTATAATAACACTATTAATTGTATACAAACTAGTTTGCTATTAAAACCATACATTTAATTGCATATGATAGCACAGTCTCATAAGCAGATAACTACACTGACTTAAGTAATCATTACAAAATGTAACTTTCCCTACTATTCCCAACTATATAAATTACTTGATTTATAAAAATGCTTCAATGTTTCTCTTTTTAAAATGCACAGGCTTCAAAGATGGTTTGAACTGTCTTTGTACAACCATGAGCATACTTGACATATTTTGCTTATCCTGTTGTGGACAGGCTACAGCCCAATGTTGACACAAGACAGAAACAGCTGGCGGCCTGGTGTTCCTTGGCTCTGTCCTACTGCCGGCATCACAAGCTCTACACCCTGGATGTCATGGAAGCGCAGGAAAGCCCAGTTTTTAACAACAAGAAGATAGAACGTATCTTTAAAGCACAAATGCAATGCAGACAAAGTCAGAATTTATCCTTTTCTTTTTTTTCTAACCATTCTTTAAAGAGCCTGATCTGGATACACTCTTATTAACTGTTGCTTGAAAAACAAGTATTTATTATCTTTTGTGGCAGAATGAATAAGTTTAGATTGCAGCTGAAGAGTTTATTGACTCCTTCCTTTCATGGGATATAAAGCTTCACACACAGGATATTAATGTTGACACTCATTACTAGAGACTTAAGGTTTTAGGAGCTTTTTAGGACAGTGCTACCTCTGTTGCTGTTGCCTCTTATATCTCTGTAGTAGTCTGCCTTGATTAAATTAAGTATGGTCATTAAATTTTGAGATTTCCCTCTTGACTGAAGCCTGACATACAAAACATATATATCTGGTTTGCCCTTAATGGACTTAAAGGAAAACTGTCAGTGGAAGCAATTCAAGTTGTTTTTGAGGAATTAAGGAAAAAAGGTAAATCTTAATATGTCTATGTTTTGCTTACCAAGATCAAAAATACTTATCCAGTGATTCAATCTCAGCAGTAATTATCTGCTCAATTTCTGATTTCAGGAAACCTGGAATGGTTGGACAAAAATAAGTCCCGTTGTTTAGTCATGTGGAGACGACCAGAGGAATGGGGCAAGTTAATATACCAGTGGGTAAGTTATAAACAGCACCTTGTTGCTCATTTGTGGGGCTGATAAAGTCAGAGAAGAAAGCAGGAAGTGATATTTATAGCACCAAGAGATTAATACTTCGTTTTTTTTGTTTAAGGTCAAACAAGTTAACACAATTTCCATAGGGCTTGATGAATAATCCGTGACATAGATTGGTCTGATTACTGTAGATATACAGTACCACAGCTCCCTTTCCAGTCATGTCTTTGGACTGCTCTCGCAGCACAGGTCATATAGGGTCACATAAGCCAGGTGACTCCACTTCACTCCTCAATTCTGCGGAAAAAGTTTATACTTGAGATCTGTCCTGCAGCAAAAATAGATGTAAAAATAGAAAGAAAATTGATTTAAAAGTATATTACACGTAAAAGCATGTTATTGACGTATGAGAGGGCTTCTACAACCAAACCTGAGAGCTCACAAATGCAAAGAAAACGGATCATGCTCACATTAATGTAAAAGTACACAACCTGCAATAATCCAGAAACACATAATTTCCCGTGTCTATGGTTTGACCACAGGCAGGCCAAACTGTATGTTTTGTTTTTTTTTTTTGTTTTCTTTTTCTTAAACATTATTTCAATATATTTACAGCTCATTTATACCAGGGGTGCCCAACTCCAGGCCTCGAGGGCCGCTGTCCTCGAGGCCTGGACTTGGGCACCCCTGATTTATACCATTTATTTAGGTTTTTGAAGTCACCCCCAGCTCAAAAACAGCGTACAGGGAAAACACAACCCTGTTATTTGGTTCCGAGTGGTGTCGTTCTAAAAGATATGACATTAAGTGAAAATTTAAAAAGTGCTGAGAACGACTCATACCAGCTTCAGAAGCGGTACTCCCTGTGGTTCTAGCGAGGTCAAGTGGCTGACTCCATCATCTCAAATCCACTGGATAATTCTGCTCTGAGCTGGGTTTGTGATGTAACACTACCCTGCAAATCCGACCAAGTCACTGAGTTATATATTTTTAAACCTGGCTGATCCAAACAAAGTTACTGGACTATGTTTTTGAATTGGTATGGACTCCAGAAAACTAATATTCCATTTAAAAAACAGATAATTAGAGCTGTTACACACTGTACTCATGATGTACTTAATTTCAAGTCTGTTTAAAACAGAAACAGAGACGGCATGTAACTTTGGTCCAAGTTCCACCTTTAAATATTGAAAGAAATTAATTCAACATATTCTCTGTGGGAATACGTTTCACATCTCTGCCTCTGTCAAAATTAGTAAGTTCTTTCCTGTGTTGACTGAGAAAAAAAAAAGCCTTTCATGGTTAAATAAAGGCTTGATAAATTAAAATAAGAAAAGGCCGGTCATTAATATATGTGTTTATATATATATATATGTCATTTAGGCTCCTGTTTTTGAGTTCTATCATTGGACAGTTTGAACTCTGCAGAATTAAGACTTTCCAGTTTAACTGAGTTTTAGGTGTCGTAAAAGTGGTTAACTTCATGTCCATGTAAACTTCTTCTGCTTGAGATAAGAGGCAGTGGATGTAAAAATCACTGCCTCCTGAACAAGAGTACTGTTTAAAGATAAAAAAAAACAACAGTTAAATAAAATTGATGCAGAGATAATGAGCGTCTCTTCTCCTTCTTGTCTTCTTTTTTATTTTTATATAACCGACTGATGCTGTTATGTAATTGCTAATGTTGAAATCAAATAAAAACATTTAGGACATGAGGAGTGACGTTCATAAGATACACTGATACTAGACGCATCAAAAAGGGCCGTGATTGTACGCCACAAATGTTATAAGTCTACAGACAATATAAACACCAGAGACTGAAGCCCAAAATAAAGAAACTTTAAAGCAAAGCAAGAAGCTGCTCACATCAGTTCATACCAGCAGTGATTGTATCTGCTGATGTTGTTCTCTATGACATGTGCATCTGATCAATGAGTGAAGCAAAAGTGTGACGCTGCGTTCACACAAAACTCAGTATCTCAATAGAGGAAAATGTTATATAATGTTTAAAAGGTGTGCTGATGGTACTGTACATGAGGATATTTTATAAGTTATCCACACGAAAAGCCTCAACAATCAGACCTTTGTAACAAGTGTTGTCTGTGTCTTTGGAAGAAGATGAAGTTAACTGTAACAAAAACAAGATTTGAACATTTAAGTCAGTTTGTATCAAGTGGTCTTGGAGCTCAAAAGAGTTTTAAAGAAAATGCTTACCCATGCGATTTATAGAATCCTTTCAGCTTTAACAAATTAGCAAACAAATATACGCACTGAAAGTTAGTCCAGCACAGGTGATTTAAGGAAAATAATGTGTCAGAGCCTCATTAAAGATTCTCCTTTAACTCTACCCTTCCAGAATAAAAAAAACAAAACAAACAAAAACTAATTTTGTTACTAAAAATGAATGACGAAATTTGTGTTTAGCTGTCAGGAAAAAAAACAACTCTGGAACTTGTGATGTTTTGTAAGTGGTTATTATTCTCCTCTTTAACACGATAGGTTTCCAGAAATGGCATGGTCAACTCTGTGTTTACACTTTATGAGCTGTCAAATGGCGACGACGCGGAGGGTGAAGGTATGATACCATTTATTTATTTTTAATGTAATATTTTATTTGAAATGTTATCCTGTTGGAGTCAACAGAGCTAATATGAAACACAAAACATTTGTGGAAAAATGCTTTCCACCAACCCCTCATGTTGTTTTTGTAACCTGTCGTATTTGTTAATTGCAGTCTATTTATCATGTTTAATTGGGTCATGTTTATCCAATGTCCTTGGCAATTATTTTAATTAACCGCTGTCCTGAAAAGTTTTTTTTTCTCTATTTAAAACCATAAAAGTGTGCATACACACTTGAGCCAGAACATTATGACCTCCCTTGCTTAATATGAGGTTGTTCCTTCAGTTGCTTTAAAAACGGCTTCAATTCACCAAAAACTCAATTCTGCAAGACCTCTATAAGGGTCCTGTCGTATTTGCTCTAGTCTGCTCCTGCTCCCCACAAATCTTATTTTAGTTTGTTTTTTTTTTAAAAGATGCTGCAAAAGCCACAAGTCATCATTCAGATGTTTATACACTGCCTGTCCCAAGAAGAAAGTCACACACTTAAATGTTTCTTTAGCTTTGATTATGACATAATTTCTATTAGCTTCTGCAGTGTCACAACATTTATTTCTGTCTGGAGTTGTATTCATTCTTCTCCAAGATCTTCTGGTGATGATGGGAGAGTTGGACTGCTGCTCAGTGTCGTCTCCATCACATCCCAACGATTCTCAGAGGTTCAGGTCTGGACTCTGTGGTGGTCAATCCATGTGTGAAAATGACCACTCTTTCACAGTCTGACCTGATGAATCCTGACACTGTCATGTTAAAATAACCCGTGCCATCAGGGAAGAAAAACATCCATTGAGGGATTAACCTGGCTATTCGGTATATTCAGGTAGTCAGCTGACCTCATAACCTTGTTGACCCCAGACCTGAGCAACTGCAGCAACCCCAGATCATAGACTGCCCCCTCAGGTTTGTGCAGCTACACAGCTGTTTAGCCCCAATCAATTGAATTCCCTTCGCATTGCGCATGATAAAATGTTCTTACTTTCATTGTTAAACATAGTCGTGAGTTCTGCTGTAGTTTTCTTTTACGATTTAATTTCACCAAACATTTAAGTGTTCACCGATCACGATCATTTCACATTTTTTCCTCAAACATGGTGGTTATCCAGTTTTTAATAATGCGTCAGACATTTCTTAACCCAGTTTTAGCAGTTTCAGCAATCTCCTTAGATGTTTTATTTGCTTGATAAATTAACCTTCTGAGACATCTTTTCCACAACTACAGGATGTATCCTCTGTCATGGTTGTTTAAGAAATGAGAAGCTCCTCCCTGCATCAGTTAAATAACTTGTTGCCACCTGAAACACTGTCATCCATGCAGTAATTATCCAAGGGGAGACTCTACTCCTTAGATAAATCCAGGTGTTTACCTTTGCTGGATGTATAGCTTATCTGTCCATTTCCTCTGAATCTTGTGGTCTATTGGCGTGTCCTTTTTTTGTAGGACACATGTCATGGTTATTTTGCTAATCTCTTCATAAAATTCATTGTACTTTTTTTTTCTTTTTCTCCCAGAGTTCCATGGTTTAGAAGAGTGGATGCTGCTGCGCTCACTGCAGGCTTTACAAACGGAAGGCAAAGCAGAGATCATCACCATGGATGATGGAAAAGGTGTCAAGTTCTTTTGAAACTGGTGCTGGAATCACACACATGCTATCTCGGAGTCCTTATATCACACCTTACTGGTTACGATTCCACCATCTAAGTCGCCACAAGGTGCATCTCAAAGCCCAGCCCAGTGGATGCTGGTTCTGTAATTGTTGTTGCCTTTTGGTTCAAAGCCTTCTCTTTCTGGAAAAGAACCATGTAAGTGTGGAGAAAAAGGCATCTAAGGTGACACTGTGTTAGAACATGCAAAAGAGTCTTATCAGGGGACAATATACTCTCATGTCTGAATACTTTACGGGAACGTTTGCCCACCAGTTGTAACTTAATGCTTTTATTATCGTCATTGTTCTTTTTTTTTTCTCCTCTGTTAACAAATTTACTGTGTATAATTTGCTCTGGACCTTTGCTCGGCTGTTGTTTCTATGCTCATCCAGACATCCAAAGAAATCCAAGAACACAACACCAGGGGGACTTTTCATTTTCAGAATAAATGCTTCCAGAAGAGGAACTCCACAGAGACTTGAGCCAATCCTGGCTCGACTCGGCTGAGTGCACCAGTATAGTGGACTTCATGTACAGACGTCCGTCATCCTATTATTGAGCTGTAGCTACTGTGACTCTCCTGTTATAATTTTCTCTGTCCATATTCAGCCTCTTTTTTTTTTCATACCCTTTAGGAAAATAAATAAGAAGTTTGTTAAATTTGTCTGCTTTGTTTATGTCTTCAAATGTTTCATTTATTTTAGATACTGTGTGAAAAGCAAGAGTGCCGTAGCAACAAAATATCAGTGTGCAGACGTGCAGAGTGAATCCTGGGTGATGGAGCTGTGATGATCTGCTTTCCATCTGCAGCTGTGCCAAATGAAAGCATACTGGATGGTACTCTCACATCGTGTGCCGTGTGTTCCAACCTGTGAGGATGATACAGCTGGAGGGAATTCGGTGTGTCTGTTTGCTGATAAAACCTTGTATGTGCGCTAGTGGGACAGGTGGGGCCCAGTGTGGCCTTGGCTGATAATGGTGTTCTGTTTCAGAAGAGGTTTCTCTCCGATGTGTGGATCTCCCCCTGCAGGCCAAAGCCAGACAATTGTCTGTTCCCTTTTGGGTTGCTTATCTCTAATTCAGGCTGATCAGATGACAGAGAATAAAACTAGTAGTAAAATGACTCCAGAGTCGTATCTTAATCTTGAGAGGGCAAAAATGTGCTGCTTCTTACATTCAGGCTTTGAAGTAAAAAGCTTGATCAGATAATCAATACAAGGACATGTCAGAGGTCAGATCATGGACAAGTGAACTTTTGTTACTCCACATTAGTCTGCTGGTTTATATTTATGTACATTCAAATGTATTACACTTATTTTGAAGAAGTAACTACTTATACAGCTCTAAAGGAAAATTAAATATGTGGTTGAAAAGACTATTAGAGGACTGACACTGCTCTAATCAGAAGGGAAGCAGTCCATCCAGACTCCTGGATGCGCGTCAAAGCTGAGAGGGCGGAGTTGGGAGTGCGCACTGAGCGCTCAGGACGCACAACCCACTAAAGCTTTGTTGATATTGGAAGCTCCGTCCATTCACAGGAGGGTATGGCATAAGACTTTGTAAAGAGAAGAGCACAGCCAGTTATCGGGCAGTAACAATGCGTTAAGCTGCGTGTTAACCTGTCTGTCCTGAGAGCGATTCTGCACCGCAGCCGTGATGAGTAAGTTTTAAATTCTTTATTTTTTTTAAATGTTTCCCCCCTTTTGCATACTTGGGTCTTTTCTATGGTTTGTTACATCTACAGGCAATAACAGCTCGTATGTTGAAGACAATCGTTTAATCTTAATTCTCATTTTACCATTTATTTATGTGGAGAGGCTTTGTTTTAAAACACAGACTTCATCATGGAAATTTGACCTGGATTATAAAGTAACGGTGCTTTATTGTCTCAAATGTCATTTTCCATTATATAGGTACTAAATCAGGAAGACGGTGAACCTGCCACGATGTCTCACGCACAAGTTGAGATCCCGGGACGCGGTTTCCCGGGCCTCTCCGTGGATATGACCGACGACTGCCTCCGGGTCCCATCCGTGCTGAGGACGCATGGCTTGGGCGCACGGAGGAACTCTTACGGGCTACAGAAAATAAGCATGGACATCGACTCGCCTCTGTACAGCGGCGCCCTGTCCAAAGCCTTGTCCTGGTCAGCTGAGAACATCTTAACACTCACCGAGTCCAGAGCAGAGGACGAGAAAACCGACGACACTCCACCACCGTCCTCCCCAGTCTCCAGTCCGCGGAGCGGCTCCAAAGCGCCCACGGGCAGCCAGGAGCCTGACGCAGGGTCCGCGGGTGAAAACTGGAACTTGGTTCCGACATCCACGGCCCAGGAAGGCAGCACAGACTCAGAAAACGAACTGCAGAATAGAAAGAATAAGAGTCTGTCGCGCATCGCGTTTGATAATCAGTGGGAGCAGGAAGAAAAAGAGGACGTGGAGACCAAAGCGGTGGCAACCTCTCCTGATGGACGATATCTCAAATTCAACATAGAGATCGGAAGGGGATCTTTCAAGACTGTGTATAAGGGACTGGACACGGAGACCACAGTGGAGGTTGCATGGTGTGAGCTACAGGTGGGTGCCTTTACATCTCACTGTAGAAGGAAACATATTAGGCTGCATGGGCTGAAGCCATAACTTCACAACCAGAAATAAGTTCCACCTTTTTTCACAACAACAAATAAAGTTGCACAGCTTTATATACCCAAAGAACCCAGGTCAAGTAGGCCTACACATACTGACTCTTTGCCTTACTGCCCCAGTCAACTCTTAATTCCTGCCTCAGCCATCAGTGTTGATGTAAAGCAGCTAATCTAGTGAGTATTATTGCTTGCTGACCTTGAGTTGGGCTGTGTCAAGCCTTTGCACGTAACCCAGGTCAGTCTGTTTGCAGTCAGCTCCAGCTGAACCACTCTTCCTACCATGATCCCTTCTAATCTCTTTTTTTCATTAACAAACAGTGACACCAAGGCTTTCTGACTGCCTCATGAGCTCACTAACAGCTGACAGGCAGTGGATCATTTATATTCAGCTCTGATGATGATTGGATGTGAGAATGAGCCTCTCTGTGATGCTCTGTCATGTTTCTATCCTGCCTGATGGAACCATCTTGGTCGTGTAGACTTGTAAGTTTTTTGTGCGCTTGTGTTACGTGTAAACATAAAGAAATAATGTTGAAGAGAAAAAAGCTGGCTGCTGTAAAAGTGCAGAGGTGTCGTTAATGTTAACACCACAGAGTTTGGCATAAAGCACCAAACAGCCTGTGCAGCAGCTGCCTGCACTCTTGCTTACATGGTTTGATGACACAGTGGTGGATTTAAAGATTTAAGCTTTAATTCCATGCTCACTGTTTGTTGTTGTGCAGTGTCAGAAATTGGCAGCCATGTGAGCCTTCTTTGGCCAAAATGTTGAGATGAATAATTGTTTTCAACCATTATATGTTATGATTAGTGCATTCTCCACTATATTAAAAATAGTTAAAAGATGTGGTTACACCTACAGGTGAGGAGAAAAAAAAATCGATATCTTCTATTTAGTGCACAGCAATACATTGACCTTTAATCATAAAATAGGACAGATGTTTGGTGCCAGGTTTTAGCAAAAGAAGAAAAAAAAAATGCTAGTTTCCATCTCTAGTCTGTGGGGAGGTTGATGTTATACAAGTAATTGTGTTTCATTTAAGCTCTTCAGGAGATGCAGACACACAGGGATTACATAGGAATGAAGGGAGTCTGCCTGAAGGCTCAGCTAACAGCAGCAGCAGTTTGACATTTGCCTCAAACCCCCACCAGAGTGATTACACCACAGGTGCCTGTTTATGGGAGAAGACATGTACCTCCACTTGCACTAGTCATTGATATTTTATTCCCTCCAGTCAGATACAAGAGAGAATAACATCACTAATTGTGGTCTGAGATTTAAGCCATTCCCCTTATCTTGAATTCTGTTGAGTGAACAGTGCAACCGATTTTTTTTTCTACTTTTATGGCCATGGGCCATTTTTGAAACAAGCATGCTATTTCATCGCTTTACTTGGGACATGAGCTCAGTTAAGCCTCTTAATCATTCTTAATAAGCTTAAAGGTGGACATTGTTGATACTGTGACTGTTGTGATAAGTTAACCTCAGAGACAGACTGAGCTGCGGTCGCATTTCTTAAACGCAGTCAGTATTGCTGTCCTCCCCTGTGTCCCCATCATGGTCAGGAGAAACGTGAAAGCTCACTGTTGGTGTCTAAACACCATCACTCCTGTAATGTTGATGGAGGAGCAGTTCAAGGTGCGTCATCAGAAGCCGGGTAGAAATGCCTTAAGCTCTTTTAAATATGTATTATAGAGCCTGAGATGTAATCGGTAGGAAGTTAAGATCGTCTCTTAACGATGCAAGGAGGTTTAAACGATATCTGCTTTGCCTGATTCCTGCTAATGTGGCTCATAATTTGAATTAATCAACTCAGGACTAGAAGGCATAAAGTTATCCTTCAGTGTTCAGTGTAGTGTCAACACTGTCACTGAAGGCAGGCCTTTCTGGAAGCTGTCCAAAAGAACTTTTTGTGCTAGCACACAATATGTCAACATAACATTTAGATTCTTTAATGACATACAATGCTACAGCTGATCCAGGACTCTGTAACAGAGCAGAATGAGCTTCCTGTCACTGTTCATAAACCAAAATAAAGCAGAAAAGTAACCACACGCCCACATCTAAGCTCCAATGAGCTTAAATTAGAAGCACTTAGACCTCATAAAAGTTAGAATTATGAGCTGTTTAGCATAATGCAATCATGTGAAAAAGAAAAGTCATTGTCTTTCAGTTCTAAGTCGTTACTTATCAGGACCTGATTAGAATGCTCCTCATCAAACAAATGCATTTGATTAATTTATCGTCAGCAAGTGTGAGTGTCCATTTGAAAGCAGTTCTTGTGTTTGACATGGTGATGTATTAACTGAACTTTCTCTCCATCCTTTATGGTCTCTGCAAAGTTTGTTTACATTACCATGTTGTTCTCAGTGGGATTATCCCACAACTATTTAGACTTTTTATAGTTGTTTAGAAAAATTTCAGCGTCGTGGAATTTTGGAAATGAATAAACACTGGTCTGAAAGATTAGCGCTGCTAAGAGAAAGTTCAGTTAATACA
>JBAMYA010000011.1:9641438-9656924 GCA_037176975.1 Arrhamphus sclerolepis | reverse complement strand
TATATATATATGTATATGTATATATATGTATGTATATGTATATATATGTATGTATATGTATATATATATGTATGTATATGTAGGCCTATATATAGTGCAAAAGGCATGGCATGTTGAGCACATAATTCACTGTCAATCTTTTATTTATTTATTTACTTGCAGCAGCAGCAGTTTCTGACCAGAAAGGCTTTTTTTTTCTCATAATGTTACACATTCAAACAAGTTTTTGTTTTTTGGCTGCCACAGTTGCCGGTTCAGTCTGATCAGTTTCAACAGACTGCATGTTTGCCTGGTCCTGCTATAAAGGATAATGATAAAACATGAGAACCTGTTCAATGCACGTTTTGAATTTTTTTTTTTTTTTTTTTTATAAGCAGGAGTTTTTAATAATAACCATTGGTGTGCAGAATTTGGAACTGCTAAATATATGTTGTCTATTTGTAGAAGTGCAAGAATCTCACATGACCTGCTCCGTGTTTACTGATTTCTAATCCTGCTGCTCTGTTGAGTGTTGTTAGGCAGCAAACAGTATATAAAAAAAAAAGAATAGTCTCTCCATCCACAGGATGATGTTAAAATAAAATGGAGCACATTTTAGTGCTGTGCAAATACTGATTCTAACCATGACCCTCAATCATGCAGCACTTGCAGCTGATCGTTTGACCCTTTTCTTCATATTGAACTTCTTGGCTGCTTTTTTCTTTTCTTCTTTCTTTCTTTCTTTCTTTTTTATACAACACTGTAAGCAGAGTCCTTGAGGCATCTTGTGATCTTTCTGTGGTTGACTGGTTTTCCTCGCTAGAACAAAGTGTTAGTTCCTCTCCCAGTCCTTACCTCAGTTTGCCTTTGTGAGACATGAACAGCCAGAACACCGCATGCACATAAAGCTTCACTCGCCTGCGAGTTTATTTGATCAGACCGGCGCAAGAATGCCTTCTTGTCTCAGTTTAACTTGACCTGGGATTGCTCTGACGTCAGCTAAAAGGCGTCGCGGATCAAACTAGTCTTCGGTTGCATCAAGCAGCCAAGTTGAATGTTAATCACGCTGAGGTTGTTTTTCTTGAGATATTGTAGTCTGGGATCTCCCTGGGAAAGTCCTCAAAACAAAATACATGTACAATTCAGAAATTTCATCCATTTTACATTCTGATATGAGCATAGACACCAATAAGTGCAAGCATTGCAACTAGAAGCAATGTCACAATGCAAGTAAGTGTAGTTTGCAAGGAAAAATATTCACTTGTGTCCTTGGGTTACTTTCCAGTGCGCACTCTGAAAGACAAGACAATTATTGAAGAAGAGCAGTCTTACGAGGGGTGGAGGACCTTACAATAAAGGCTGATCTGTTAGCTGACATTTTGAATGAGTTATCAAAAGCAAACATCAGATGGGTTAAGACATGTTGAGGTACCAAAGTAAACAGACGATACACAACCTTACACCTCCCAGATAAATAGTCTTTCAAGAAGAGTGATGCAACACTCTCTGAGGCACCGTACCACAAAGAGGATGACCACACACTTATGGAAATATGTTGAGCCACACATTTAAAGCTGGCAAGTACAATCCCCCTCATTGGCTATCTCAGATATTAGATTGAATAGCCAAATAAAAATAGAAAATATGTTCCTCCCAGATTGACAAATATGTACTTCAAAGACCACCTGTCCTGATGAAAATCTGTAAGGAAGAGTAAAATGCAGCAGCTACACGGTAATTAACAAGGCACCACAAATAAGTCAGGTTCCTAAAGAGAGAGGAGCAGTCAGTGGCTGGTTTTGAGTCCTCAGTCCTTATAAGATTAATGGCTAACCCCCCTCTGCCTGCTCCATTTACAGAACATGCCACGTTTTTTTTTTTCTCAGAATGAGCACACTACAGCCTCAGTTCTCACCTGCAAACATCTAAATGCAACACTGTACCAGTGGAAGTGCGTACGTGCGTGTTTATGCACAGCGTATGTCAGTCATGGCAGGTATGTCAGTCCTGTAGCAGGTTTTTTTCTTTCTCCTCATGTTGCCTCTGACCTCAATCCCAAGCTAGCCAGTCCTCAGAGCATTTGATGGACAGTAGTTGGGTCATGCTCTGGCGATGCGGGTTCACTCATGTCTTTAAAAGGTCTCGGTGAACTCTGCTCTTTATCTGCAGTGTCCCAGACACAGGACTTGTGACCTGTTGACAGAACTTTCAAAAAATAAGTTACTAAGAGGAAGAGGGGTTCCTAAAGGGTTCAAACAAAGGTCAATATAGAGTTTTAGGTGTCCCAATTGATGAGTTTTGTCAATTCTACATGAAGTTACAACTTATTTTAGCTCTCTATGTAAACATACTCTGATCTGTGTTGATTACATACACAATAGCGTAAATTAAGATGTGTTTTTATTAAGTTTATTAAGTTTTCATTTTCACTTAACTCAACAAAATGTTGTAAAATAATTTTCCAGGCTCCAAGTTACTCAATAAAATCAGTAACGTGGAATCTAGAAAATTATTTTTGCAACATTTTTCAGAAGAATTTAAAAAGTAGATCAATATTTTAGTTGAAAAAATATCACTCTGTCTATGTATAAAGTGGTGTTAAAGCCACTTAAAGTAGTTGCAGAAATGTGGTCACTGTAGTTTGTGCTCAGTACATTCTCAGCACTACAACCTGGAAAATTTAGACTTATTTTTGATCTTATTTATCAGACCTTTAGCACTCACACTCAGTGTGTCATGCCACACTAGTGAAGACGGATGTTATTAGATGGACGTTGCCTTGTTTATCTCTTATTGTACCTTTGCGGGTTTTGAGATTTAAATGACAACAAAAGAAAGAAAACAACCTCTTACTCAACATGCACCTTAAGCATTTACAGCATAATATCTAAAACAAACAAAACCTCAATGTAATATGTTCACAAGGTAGTATTAGAAATCAATCTTTATATCTTACATTAGTTCTCATTTTGCCACTACGTTGCACAAATACTGAAATTGAAAAACACAGAGAAAACTCTGTCTCTATTCCTCAAAAGACATCACTGTGAGCTGTGAGTTGTATGACTGGATCCATTTTCTCACTTGTCCTAGTTTTCTCTCTGTTTTTAGTCAAGATTCCTACAGACACCGCAGCCTGTCCAAACTGACTGGATGCTACCCAAACCCTGTCCGGACTAACTATACCTGCGTGAGCACACCATCAGGACATTGTCCATTCCCCGTGCTGAGCCACAGCATGCACCACCTAGTTTGGCTCAGATGTTAGCTGACGTGTCGTGTCCTGGTTGTCATAATAGAGGCGCTGACAGGGACTTCTTAATACCAAAGGCTCCTGTACCCACCACACCGCTTATGTAACTCCACTTATGTGGCCTCAGGCCCAGCTATTGCAGACCCCCCAGTTCAATGCGCACACTTTCCAAGAAAGGTGTAAGAAGGCTTTTGGGAGTTTTTATGGATGTACTCGCATGTCCTCTCGAAATTGGGATGGTTTGTTTTTGTTGCTCCCCCATGTATCATTTTCTTGCACATTATGCAATGTTTTTGGCCTCATTTTTTACAAAGGGGAGGGGGAGGAGAAAGTTGGGGATAGATAGATGGATAGATAGATGGAGTCTAATATTCCATGGAAACGTTTGATCCAGGCTTTGCATTGTGAATTGTGTTTTAGTTTCAGGGGATGCAAAAGGGACTGTGACTAAAATTAGGTGACTGATTGAGGGCTCCATTTAATACTGAAAGAAATAATCATATGGATTAGACTTTTTCTGATCTGTTGGTAGCGGTTATGGTTTTGTAAACACTCAGTGACACTGAAACATTCCAGCATTTTGATTCCTGCAATTAGCCACAGCTCAAATGCGTTTGATTACTGAAACAGGCCAGAAACATCAACAGTTTAATCATATGACTGCGTCACACTGTCAACACAGATTATTTTGCTGTACTTTTTACATCTGTACCTAATTTTCCCTCACATTTTCCAATTTTTCTTTTTTTTTTTAAACTAACAATGGCTGTTTTAGTGGAGATGACAGATTTGGAGTAGATTATCAGGATCGTGATCAGCTCCCACTCACGTTTGTTGTTCAGAGTTGCCACAGCAAGAGTTTGATTTTTCCAAGAAGGCCTGCTATTAATGTATTAGTAATCTGCGGCCGTGCCATTCAGGATGCCAGGCTGTAGTAAGTCTTGTGGTTTTGGAAGTGCCACAAGATGCATTGGCAGGACTGCACGCCGCAGTCGATGCATGTTGTGCCAGCTCTGTTCTTCAAACTGTTTTTAATTTCTCTGCACAGGCGCCTGTCCACAGGAGACAAAGCTCTCCACACAGGGGTCTGATGTTACCACACTTGGATACATAAATATCCAGATGCGTGTCATCCCATAAACCCAGTGACATGCTCATTCCGGCTCATGCGTAAACCACCATGATTTGTATCATAATATGCGCGTTACGGTATTTTTTGAGTGATTTATGGCAATGGTAAACCTCACTGTCTGTGAAGGTAAATTTGGTGTATCCAGCACAAATTAGACTGAACTGACACACTCACAAGATGCATCTATATTTGTATATCTGAATGACTTCTATTTTTTTTTTTAGGTTTGGTAACATTCAAACTGATGATTATGTCTTTTGATCCTCAACTGAAGGACTCTTAAGCTTTTTTTTTTTTTTTTTTAAAAATGCTAATCATTTAGTGTTTCTGAGAAAGATTTTATAATGAGAGATAACCTGAAGCCTGTGTGTTAGTGTCATAAAATATCTGTTGACTTAAAAGTAATTCCTTTGGTCAAAGGTCAACCTGTTTCTCGACTTTTTCACAGAGGGCTTTCATGCTGGAGTCGCTGGCGTAATGTGACATTTTGACAGGTGAACATGCAGGTAAAAAGGGGTGTTTCACTGTGCGACCTGATTTTGCGCGGGTTTGCAGACAGTATGCCTCCTGTGCTGATGGTGATAGCGCAGCATTAGCTCGCTCCCTGGGAAGAAGCAGAGTGGTCAAAGTTGATTGTAAGCATAAACATATGTAGGACTTTTTCTCAGAAACTTGCTTCAATGCAGGATTCATGGCCCTGCAGTCTCTTAGGAGTTTTCCACTAGCCACCCGCCACAGGCAGAGTTACTCCACCAACAGCTAAATCGGGCCATTCACCCTAAAGGAAGCACAAAAATGTCTTTGTCCATCTAACTTGATTGCAGTGTTTGGTTCAGTCTTGCATAGATTTTGGAAATATTTTCCAGAAATTTGTGCAGTTTCTACCTTTATTGGACAATAAACATGATTATGTAACAGGAGGGCTGCCCAGATTGGAGATCTTGTGGTCTCCAATCCAAAGTTGAGCTCATTAGCTTAAGTAGCAGTGATTTATCAAATTGGTCTCATGTCTTTATATGCTGTGTTTATTACAGCCAGGTTATGAAACCCTGACAAGACCAGAGCATGTGTGCTTAAAACTTTAATAAAACTGTCAAAAACACAGTGTTTTTTTATGGCTGACAGAAAAACCTAACCTCAAGCTCTGTTTAATAAAAACTGTACAGCTTTTAAACATATTATACGATCAGCAGAAGCAGTCGGCCTTGTTTAGGTTTCCTGTTTTTTCAGGCTGTCCAAGTTTTTTTTTTGTTTGTATTGGCTTGGAAGGAATCTCATTTTATAATGAATATAAGGAGCCAGATTCATGAAAACATTATATTCCAAATAGGATCAAAACCTCTGCATCCATGTGGACATAAACATGATGGAAAAAGGAAGAGGAAATAAGTATAATAACAAAGAAAGAAGCTGGTATCGTGCACTTTGTCCTAAAGGCTTCACCTGGTAAATTTTCTGTTAATGTAATTCTTTAAATGTTTTTGTTTTTTTGTTTTTTTTAATTTCTGCAGACTCGTAAGCTGACCAAGGCAGAACGGCAGCGCTTCAGTGAGGAAGTGGAGATGCTCAAAGGGCTACAGCACCCGAACATTGTACGCTTCCATGACTCCTGGAAGTCGACAGTAAAGGGCCACAAGTGCATCATACTGGTGACCGAACTCATGACCTCAGGCACACTCAAGACGTGAGTTTCTGATTCTGTTCTCTCACTCCTCCTGGTTCCTAACACCAACTTATTCCTCTATTATTGATTCACTCCTCTAGAATACCAAGCATTAAAACTGTATGGGTTTGACAGCTTGGCTTCTGCTTGTAAGAGCAGAGTGAGGAGCAGAAAATGATTCTCCTTCTCTTTGTATACAATGTTCTGGGAGAGAATTCAGGAAACACACTCACTTTAACACTTCCTCTTACCTGTCAAAATAAAAGATGAATTATTTTACGGCACTTAAGTGCTTCCTCTTCTTGCTGTGTTGTGACATATTTAGACTGAGCTGTTGAATCTTAACTTTGTTTTAGGTACCTGAAGAGGTTCAAGGAGATGAAACTGAAACTGCTGCAGCGCTGGAGCCGTCAGATCCTCAAGGGGCTTCACTTCCTGCATACACGCACTCCTCCCATCATCCACCGGGACCTGAAGTGCGACAACATCTTCATCACCGGCCCTACCGGCTCTGTCAAGATTGGAGATCTGGGGCTGGCCACTCTCAAAAGTGCCTCTTTTGCTAAAAGTGTCATTGGTGAGTAACATCTGAAGGAAATGGCAGCTAGAACTCAATTTGAATTAAGTGTGATGGTTTACAAATCCTGGAAAAAGCTATTTAGAAATGGGGATAGATGTGTCACCACTCTGGTTTCTGTATCCTGCTTTTGTTTTTTTTCTTCCACACAAGCAACCAGAAGGTCTCTGTTTAGCTTCAGCATTTTAAACCATAGCATCGTCACTCAAATGGCCTGTAATTTAGTGGGAAATTGCCCTTGCCACCAGGTCCATTTAGGGAGCGCCAGCCATCAGATGCAGCATAACGGCTTGTTGATTTGTGCCCAAAATGGCACTTAAATTAATCAGCTAGGTACAAACGAAACACATGACTGTCAAACAAGATGGAGAGATAACAGTTTATATTAGTGGCAAAATTTTGAACATCCTGGGGTCAATCAGTCCTCTGCTTTGGTAAAGACTTAAATATTTCCCAAACTGTTGGATATGCTGTCCCAAATTATTCTATGCCAGAAGTAATGTCTTTGTTTGATTTGTTTATTTATGTGTAGTACCAATGATTTTCAGCTTCTTTATATACACTTTATATTGGTAATTATTTTCATGGCTATTTCTGTTAGTGGCAGCGTAGTATTTACACAGCAGAAGTGCACTTGATTGGTTTTTGGAGCTACCAACATCATTTCTGATTATATGAAGGCTTCTGCTGGTTTCTGCTGGTCGCTGACCCACTTCTCTTCCTTCTATTCTCTTCCAAAACTGCAATATCGCAGGAAGATAGAGCATATTGTAATGTCAACAGTGCCACTTTATTTGTTTGCACTTCCATGTTATACTACAATGTGCACATAAAAATGTGCATTTCCTGCTTTGACATGTCTGAGGTATAAAAAGATTATGGGAAAAAAACAGCCTCAGATGATAACTAGCAGGAAGCCTCATCAGAAGATAACAGGCAAGGAGTTATGGGGTGATGAAGTTCATGTTTTATCACATTTTTGTTCTGCTAGTGTTAAAAGATTTTTTTTTTCCTTGTCTTGTTATCATTAGTAATAAATGCTCTCTTTTATGTCTTCCCTCGACTGTGACAGGGACGCCTGAGTTCATGGCCCCAGAGATGTACGAGGAGAAGTATGACGAAGCCGTTGACGTTTACGCCTTAGGAATGTGCATCCTGGAGATGGCCACCTCTGAGTATCCATACTCTGAGTGCCAAAACGCTGCCCAGATCTACCGCAAAGTCACCAGTGTAAGTAAAGGGGAAGATGAGGGCCACCTCAATCCACCCCCTGTATTTAATGTAATTGTCCACATCTGTTTGCTGTCTTCCATCTGCACACTGGAATTAGACACAGAGGAACTAGGATATCATGTGTGTACTGCTTGTTATCCTGAATGCTTGGAAAGACATGGGGCCCACATGGAATGAAAGTTTCCTTTGGCCTACTAAAGTCTTAGCTTTGTACATTATGAGCTCAGTACAGAAGTCCATAACATAATCACTTTTCTGTTGTCAGCCTGCAGTCATGACGCAGGATGGCACATGTTCTACTCACTGATTGTCAGCGCCTTTACTGGTTTAAAGATCCTGCTTAACTGGTTCGAGGCTTTGTTTTCGATGGGATAGTCCTTTGCCATCAAACTGTTTGAATAGAAAGTGACCTGTTGACGTTGGTGTGTGTCGACTTTCTGTCTTTAAGTTTTGCAGAAGGAATGTTGTCACAAATATCAAATGCAGCTCGAAGTTAAAATCGTTGCCCGCAGATAATGTTGAATTCAGGACAGATGAGAAAGTCTTAATAAGAAAAAGAAGTGTGATTTAAATTGGGGACAAGGAGTACTCTCAGGAGTAGACTTTAGGGTCTTGGCTGCTGTATCTCAAGCTGCTCCTGCGCTCTCAGTAAAAGCGATGACGCTATGGTGGAGGCGATGGCAGAATTATATGTTTTGGAAATAGTGTCTCACTCTTCATCCTACAAAGAGGGCTGTTTCCTTCATGTGTGTCGCATATGCAAAGCAAACAGTTTGACGAAGGCTAGAAGGCAAGAATGCAACAATTCCAAAATGTTGGAGTGGGTTTAGCTCCTGCACAAACAGGAGTATAATATTCCCTGCGCAGTCAGACAAGCCTTGTATTCCAGCAGCATTACAAATAAAACCAAAAAAACATGTGCCTTTCATTATTCATTAAAAGTTTAAGTTTATATGGAGTACAGTTGATGTGTCAGTTTATTTGTGTGGTGGTGACATTTATGGCATTAACTCCTAACCTGAAAATCCTTAAATAACAAACATAGTTTGGCTCATGAAAGAACAGAAGATTCTTGTCGGAGCTTTTTCCAGTGTATTCACTATTTGCCATTTGTTTATTTGCATTTACTTGTAAGTCATGAAGCCCTGTAACACGTCAAAGCAGTTGGCCAACTTAAATTCAATCTGGTGCAAAGGTAACACGTGGAAGGAAGAGCCCTTTAACTTTTAAGGTGCTTCTGTATGACTGCGTTTATGAATGATAAAAGAGCTCAGCATCCTTGGTGGAGGCTGTCTGGAGACCTGTTTAATATATGTGCATGATTGAATGTTAAAGCTGTTGGTAAAAATCATTTTCTGGGTTTTTAATGTGCTCCTACAACATCCTCTGCTCTTCTGGCAAGGTTTTCCTCCAGATTATATAACCTGGCTGCAGGAATTTACTCTTGTTTACGCAAGGGAGGTGCTGATGTTGGATAAGAAGACTGGATTTGCCTTTCAAGTTCGTCCCCGGGTGATGTGATAGAGGTCGGGATTTGACCTGTCAGGTTCTCTTCGAAGAAAAGTATTTATGCATGGAGCTGTTCTCTTTCGCTGAGGCAATCTTGATACCGAAATGGAAAAAGGGACCAAACAAATAAGATAAAGTTATTATGCAATTAAATTAGCAATAAATTTGTTATTGTGCACATTATGTACCTGTTTGAGTGAACTTCAGCAGGACACAGGAGGTCATTTTAAGAAAGGATATGAGCGTGTCACGCACAATATTAAATATTAAACAGCATGAACTAATTAAACTCTCATTAGTTATTAATGCAACAATAATATAAACAGAAGATACTGCAAATACAATGGCAAGTAAAAGTATGTGGACCCATTGGACTTAACCATTTTTATTCATTAATTTGCTAGGCATTTTGGTCTGATCTTCACCTATGTAATCGCAATAAGCAAACACGATGTATTTAAGGTGACGGCATAAAGAGCAATTATACTTTTTCGTGTCAAACCTCCTTTGGCTGCAGTAACTTCTGAGTAAGCATATCTGGTAGCTCTGCGATCAGACCTGCACAACATCCAGGAAGAATCTGCTTCAGTTTACATAAGTTTGTAGGATGTCTGGTGTGAACAGCTCTCCTGAGGTCACGCCAAAACATCACTTTGGGGTTAAGGTCTGGACTCGCAGTGTGCTACTCCAAAAAGTAGATTTTTTTTTCTCTTTCTGATGCCATTCTGTGGTGGATTTACTTTGATGCTTTGGGTCAAAAGACTGCTGCATACCCAACTAGGTAGCCTCAGGTAGCTTACAGATATTTATATCCATAACATATTTTGGTAACTTGGAAAGTAATTTCCCCTTCAGTGATGGGAACTGCTCCAGATGCTGGGGCAGCTGCTCATGATGTTCCCTCCATCACAATTCCCCTCTGCAATGGTGTTTTATATCATTGTTTGTTGATTAAAGACACAAGAACATATCAGAATATAACCAATTAATGTGAAAAAAAGTAATTCCAAGCGCTTCATATACTTTTTTTTTTCTTTCACAGTATAAGAAGTATAGTACAGGACCAACTAATGCCAGTATTTCTGTCAATGAATACCACATTTGACTCCTAAGACTGTTCTTTCTTCTCATTGAATAATCAGTTTGGTTAAAGGAAAATCAGTGTGAGGACTGCATATTTCAGATGATCCCATCTGTACCTCCGTCACCACAGGAAAGGAGCTGGGTCACAAATTAGATCTGGATCAAGAGGGAATTGATTTATTCTAACAGCTCAACAAAGCTCAGCGCTCTGCTTTATATCACATTTTACAGGCCATTAGATTGTTAATGCAATTAAGCATTTTTGGATATTTCCAGTTTGTATTTGTTCTCATTCAAGTGTCATATAGACAATAAGTGAGTTAGGTTGATTATTATGTAACGGGTCAGTACCAGTCTTCTGAAGACAAAAGGTCCTCTTGCTCTTTTGAGATAAAGCACATCGTTGTTCTCTCTGTTCTGTTAAAGCTCTGTTCTTTCTCTTTGTTAAAAAGGCAACAGGGGATGTCTTAAGCGATATTTTTTTGTGGTCATTGAAAGCATTAAGTTCCTATGTGACATGTTGGTGTTTTAAAGGTGAATAATACAGTGCAGCACTGTACTGAGCATTTTAGTGGTAATTCATTTTGTTTGGCTGTGGGACCTATACATCACCCGGATGCTTCAGCAACATCTTTGTGACCTCGGCGTTTTCCTGTTTTATCATTGTTTTTTCAGAGGTCGGAACTCAGCTGTAATCTATATAACATTTTCACGATAGCATTCACAAAAACTGGTTTCTTTTAAGCGATAAAGCTTGCTCAAATATTTCCCCTGTACAAATGGCCTGTACAGTGAAGGATGGAGGAAAAGCAGACTCTTAGTGCTTTGTTTCCATTTTCCTGAGCTCCTTGTGTTGGATCTCCAATGCTGTTGATGTGTTTGCACAGCCAAATGTCATGCTGGCTCATAGCAGATGTCACAAAGCTGATGATTACGTAAACATGCATTGCAGGTAGGAGTGACTGTTACTGCTCTAGTTTGATCCTCTAACAGGAGATCATGGATTACGATGGTTTCTTCTGCTTCAAGAATCAGACACACTTGTTTTTTTTCTTAATGCTTTGAAATATGAAGCCCTACAGAAGAAATAAGAAGTATTCTCTTTCTGGTACTTTCCCAGGGGATTAAACCTGACAGTTTCTACAAAGTCAAAGTCCCAGAACTCAAGGAGATCATTGAAGGCTGTATACGTATGAACAACGATGAAAGGTAAAAAGTTAAAGCGCACGCTATAGTTTGCTCTGCAGGATGCAAATATGTTACTCAAATGTAATGCCATGAGATATTAACTGTGAAAATAACAGTTAAACGAAGCCTGCATTAGAAAAAAAAAGTTGTCTTTTAAATTGTCTGAAAGTATAAACTCAAATAACTTTCTCTCCTTTTCCTGCAGGTACACCATCCAGGATCTTTTGGATCACCCGTTCTTTCAGGAGAACAATGGCGTGCACGTGGAACTGGCAGAGGAGGATGACATGGTGAAGCCTGGCCTGAAACTGTGGCTGCGAATGGACGACACCAAGAAGCTCCACGGGAAGTACAAGGACAACAACGCCATCGAGTTCCTCTTCGAGCTGTACAAGGACGTGCCTGAGGAGGTGGCACAGGAGATGGTAGGCTGGCTCGTGAAGATGTGGACTCAAGCGTTAGAGTGTTCCTGACCGAGTTCACGTTCAGATCAGAAGAGATGCTCTAGAGGCGATATCAGTCAACTTCCATGTGGTTTTTGCATGTTAATTTTGAACTCTGGAGGAAAGCTGAATGTGGATTACGTTTAGACTCCTAATGTTTTTAACATGAAAAATCCAGATGCTTTGAAGGAAAGACAGTGTGGTTGGAAGTGACTCTGTAATGGAACATACAGGCTGACTGCTTCATTGGTTTGGTAATTCCGTCCTCTTACGGGCCAGTTAACATCATATCATTTTTATTTATTCCCCAGATCTTTTGACACACGACCTCAGACAGTAACAGAAAGCCCACTGTCATGTCTCAGTATCATTATCGTTATTCTACTATTCTGTTATGACAGCACAAACATGTAAATGTGCCATAGTCCATACCAGAACACCTTGCTTACTGTGTCAAGGTCAGGGCTCAGCATTTAATCATCGCTAGTTTGAAATGTGAGAGTGTGTCTCAGGAAGCGGCTGAGGTCACGTCTTTAATAATATAATGGCTCCCGTGCTTATTACGAAACAGGTCCTTATGTCCTCCAGAGCCCCCATGCCTCCCATAAAGGTCATTTTTAATGAAAATGCAAGCAACAATTACTTACTTGTTTATATTTTTGCGGCAGATTTCATCAAGATCAAATTTGGTATCAGAAGCCGACATCTAGTCCGGTTGATTTGTTGTAATCTGACTACGTGTTGAGAGGCAATTTCGGACTGAGTGTCCCGTTCTGCTGGACTGTTTGTCACGGGAAGCAACTCAAGCTGCCAAAATGACAGAGGACTGCAGCCTGTGTTGTTGCAAAGCAGAGATTGTTTGCACAATTTTCTGAATTTGATGTCACAATTAGCGTGATGGAGTCATTAAGTGTATCAGACCTGCATGAATTCATGGGCCACTGCTTGAACGTGTGTTTTATGTTGCACCCTGAATACTCCCTTGTGTTGTTATGCAGGTTGTGCTCGGTTTCGTGTGTGAGGTGGATTTCAAGCTAGTGGCCAAGGCCATACGGGACAGGGTGACGACCATCAAGAGGCAGAGGGAGAAACTGAGGCGACTGGCAGAGGAGCGCAAGAAGAAGCAAGCGCAAGAGGCAATCGAAGAAGAACCAGAACCCCAGTTCCCCTCATCTAAAGCCAGCGATGTTGCATTGGAGTGCCCTATCCCTGCCCTGACGCCCCTGGCCCCCATACTGTCCCCTGTCACCAGTTCTGCAGACTCTGGTGTCAGCTCCAACTGCCCTGCAGAGGCAGACGAGCCTGAGGCAGAGCAGCAGTACCACGGCCGCCACAACAGCCTGTCTTCTGCTAACTGTGAGCTCCCTAATGTCACCTTTCAAACCGTGAAAATGTTTCTCTCTGCAAGCACGGGCATAAACCAAAACCTTTTATGCTCATAAAAACAAACAAACAAAAAAACAACAACATCCTTTTCCTGGAGATTTTTGAAATGTAAAGATACTGCTTTACTTCAGATATTAACTAGGCTATGTCAACTTTAGTTTTGTGACACTAGAGAGTAAAAACATTTCAATACATTTAAAGTACCCGACACTATCACAAAGGATCAGTAGCATGTATTTATTATGCAGAGTATCTTTTCAGGATGTTGTATTATAAATGTTGTGTAAAAGTATTAATAAAACTAATACATAAGTAAATCTAATTAGGATTTTGAGTTGAGCAACCAAAATGTACTGGAATTCCCAGGATATTTTAACGAGTTGTATTTTAAGTTCATTGACATTTTAGAAACACATGCATGAATCTGACTTGTGTAAAGATTTCGTTAGGCATCATATTATCTGCAGTAGAAGGTTTTTTTCCAGTTCGGTAGCTGTAAAACTGTACTAGACTGTTCAGATCTTAAAACACATTAGAGTGATCTATTGAAATGTGATTCTCTAGTTAACTTAATTATTCAGGTCCCTGTGTCTCAGTTTGTAAATATCAGTTTCCATAACAACAGCCAAGATCGTCCGTGGATCTCCAAGGGAATCAATCTGATTTGGTCAAAGTGCATCCAGCATTGTGTATGTGTTTGTGTACATGGCATATGAGGTCGATAGATGTGTGAGTTTCTGTGCAGATCATGAGTGTGAATGGGACAGTTAATGTCATTTTTTTCAGGTCACAGCTGGTCACATGCTAATAGCTTATGTGCTTTGTTGAAACAGCTGACTGTGAGACAGACGGCGATGTGAGTTCCTCCTGCCTTCAGGATCCGCCGGAGGCCGGCAGCGTCAACGCGCCAGCAACCCCTCCCACAGCGCACGCCAGCACCCCCGCTGTAAACGGTCTCTCCATCCCAGCACTCCGCTTCCCCTCGGTGAGTGACTTCAATAAGGAGCTTGTTATCAAAGCGGAGGATGCAGGGTGGTGGAGGGATGGAGGAATTTACAAGACCTCCTTTTTCCAACATTACAGTATCTGTCCCAGCCAGGCCAAGCCTGATATAATGAAATTCACAATGTGGGGTTGGAAACTTTGTAATAACGTACAGAAGGATAACTTACAGTTCGGTGGTTTAAAATGCCTGGAAAGAGTTATCATTAATAAAAAGGAGGATTTGCTCTCTGGTTTCACTTAAACTACCCAGAATTGTACATCCTTGCTCACTGTTACATCTCACGCATGCTTTGCTTTTAGAATTATTCATCCGCAAAGCAAAACATTTGTTTCGATTCATGTTTTTCTGCAAAATATTCCAGCTTCATGCCCAGAAGTGTAATTTTTTTAGTTTATGTGGAGACTTAGGAAAACTCTAGAACATCCCCATGTTAGCAGTTTGTTTATCTTTGCCAGTTTTTTCCTCAAACTTTTTCTGCCATGTCCCCCTGTTGGAGGAGAAAACAGTTTTTGGCCTCTGTCCTACTGCACTCCGACAGGACTGCAACAAACTGTTAAGTTTAACTTTACATGAAGAGAACAAAAAAAACAATAAAAATCAAGACTGTTTTCTCAAAATAACTTTTTTTTTTTTTTAATTGTTTGTCCAACAGTTTTGTAGCGTTGTCTCTAGATTACTACATTAGACTTTTTTCCTCCCCCCAAAATAAATAACAATTAAATAGAAATTGCACATTGTTACAACAGAATTGATTAACTATACTTCTCCATAGGTCTGCACTTTTCCTAAATTAGATCAAATCACCGTAAACTGTCCAATAATCTATTTTGTACAATTACTATAAAGTTCAACATGTGCAAAGACAACAATATGATCACAGAGGCTGCATTGAGCCTGTTTTCCACTGCACATGGTTTTGACAGCAATAATATTTAACAAGGGGTGGTGTGTGTGTGGGTGTGTGTGTGTGTGTGTGTTTGCAAGGAAAGCCATATACGCCTGCATATGCTGGTGCTATAACGCACCAACATGGA
>JBAMYA010000011.1:9623921-9641338 GCA_037176975.1 Arrhamphus sclerolepis | reverse complement strand
ACAAGCACCTCAGAAAGAGATAGTGAAGATGAGCTTCGTTTAGCTGCAGGCTGGGGGCGGGGGAGGGAGTGGGGGGTGTCATTAGCTACACATCAACTATTTGGCACAGAACAGACTGTGCAGATTTGATCAAACGGGATGATTTTTAGTAAATGAATGAACAGCATTCCTGCAGTATGGCTAACAAACATGAACAGACGTGTCAAAAGCAATTATCAGTCTAATGGCTAATTGTCCTACCATGTTTTCTGCTTTATTTCTAATTGTAGAGCATTGCAATATGCAGTAACACTGAACGTGCAAACTCAGGCTCTCCGAGTGGCTTCAACTCCCCCGTGGACAGGTAACATTCCTCTGCCGTCTTCCTCCTTCACTCTGCTGTAATTTTGTTTTCCTTACAAGCTGAGGAACAATGGAGTGCCAGCACGCCTTTCCTTACTTAAGCTAGACACCTGAAAGTCAACGTGAATCTTGAGGAAATGTCTTTCCTCCACATGTGTGGGGCTGAAACAACAAGCTTGGGGCAATCGGCGGGCTCCTCTGTGTTTTTATTGCAGCGAGGCAGAATGGACCCTTGCAGCTTTCCATTCGACTGTGTCTCAGATGTTATGCAGGGCCTGTTTTCCATGTTGGTGGGATGTTAGCAAGAGAGGCTTTATTCTCAGCATGAGAGCTGACAGTGGATGAGGAAATTATGTGTGTTTGTGTGTGTAGAGGATTCCTTTGGCGATAAGCCTTTCATTTTCGTCGAGGTTATTATTTCCACGTTGAAACTGAGATGTTTTATTAATTACTTTCATAACTTACTCATTTTAGGGTGATTGTTTGAGCACACAATAGTTTATTCTAGAAACATTTTTAACATGATACAAAAATTATGTATAATTTTCTATGGCTAAAATGGAAAATGTTAACATTTTGAAGATTGCTTTTTTTTTCTTTTGGCTGAAACTCGAAAGTCTACACTGATGTAAAATTTAAGAAAATATTTATGCTACAGAACATGTATTGTCTCTTCATGTCCCGTGATTGGCAATGGCTTGATAATCTGGTTTATCCATCATTGACTGAAATAAATGTCAAACGTGACTGAGTGTCATGTTTCTTAAAGGCGCAGTCAGGTGCTATTTAGGATTGAAAACCGAACCCCAGCTGGGCAGTTTTCCCTCTGAGAAACGCCCCCATGTGCCGATGCTCCCTAAGAGGACAATGTTTTCGGAACATCCCCACAAACGTCCAGTCTTATTTAGTCTAATTTCCATGTACTCTGTATTTGCAGGTGAAAACGGGCTTCACCTTGAACTAAAGTTACCCATGAGCTGGGGGGTTTTAAATAGAGACGCAGCCAAGCTGCCAACCAGTAGGCCTGTAAATGTTTGCAGCGTTTGCTGGGGAGTCTGTAACCACAGTGATCTAAAAAGACCCCGGAGAGGCAATTAGCTGAACCAAAGCTTTTTATAAAATGCACTGAATGTTTTCCAGTTCTCTGAAATGTTGAACATGCTGATTACATAAATACAACAGTTCACATGCTGCTTCCTCTGACTGAACACCAGTTTCTTATAGACTCTGAACAGTTATTAACTGCATTGTTTAACATGACTGTTAACACCCAAAAGACACCACCATAACACATCAACACTCTTTAATGCATCAGGCTGTTGTTTACTCCTGAATGTGTTGCCAAGTTACTCTGAAATAATGGTTCACAAATTATACACTTTAGTTTTACCTGATGGACTGATATTTAAATTACTTTTCTTTTTTTTATATGAAATATTTCTTTGCAGCTACGCTTCTGATGTGACTTCTGGATTGAGTGACGGATACGAAGGACTGTCAGAGAAGAGCGAAAAAACAGCAGCAAGACGAACCGCTGGGAAACTGTTTAGGAGGAGGGCTCGCTCAAGGCTGCGCATCACCGGGGTACAATAAATCAGATATTTTATTTCTAGCTCCACAAGCACATTTTTACCCCGATTAACAAATACATCTGCGTATATTGGATTAATACATTAGTGAAGGCATTTATTTAATACGTTTGTGGTCAGGCTCCACCCTGGTTACACAACATTATCAGTAGCTCTGCTGTTGTTTCCCCTGACAACTGCACTTCCCTAATCAGATCTCTCTGCAGTCTTTTTGCGAGCATTTTCTGACTGAGACAAACATCATGTTTAATGACTTGCATGTTACAGTGGAATTGCATTTGTGTTCACATGACTGCGTGTTTTCTCACACGCACAAAATCCATTCTTCCTTTTGTGTTGCTCAGCATTTTGGAAGACGAAGAGACACCTGTCATTACCATTGATCTCCTCTGTCTCTGTAGCTCTCTGATAAAGTAGACCGAGTGGTTGAGTGTCAGCTGCAGACGCACAATGACAAGATGGTGACCTTCAAGTTCGATCTGGATGGAGATAACCCAGACGACATCGCTGCTGTTATGGTGAGCCGATATAAGCGCTTTCATGCAGAAACTGCTATATGCTGGAGATGACTTTGGTGAGATTTCCTTTCTATGCAGTTATTTGCTCCAGCTGCTGATGTTCACAGTGGTGACATTTGTGGTGTGGAATCAGTTGAGTGGAATCAATTTTAAGTTCAAAAGAGTTAAATGCCAGCGGTTTGAGCTGTGAAGCACCTCTCTGAAGAAAGTGGGCTTTAGTAACCCGCTCTGGTCACCATGGACGGTGAGATGTGGATAGTAGCACAGCTGAAAGTAGACATGGTAACTGGTGTATAAATAGCTAGTTCTAGTAACAGCTAGGATTAGCTATTTATTTAGTATACTAGCATTAGCCACCAAAGCTAATGTTGAAAGAATACCACAGCATCAAAATCCTACAGACTGCAGAAATGAGCAATGCTCATTTACTGTTTTTTAGTTCAGCTTTTCAAAATGTATTGTTTGGTCTCCCAAAGGTTCATCAATTTTAATTAAGATTGAATGAAAGATACTATAAATGAAGTTGTAAGGGTTTTATTATTATGAATGACATACTAGCAAAACCAAGTCCATTAAGCATAAATTGAACTCAGAAACTAATGTGTTTTTGGTATGATGACACTGCTATCAAGACATGTGACCAAAGTTTCTTTAAAAATGTCATGTCAGTGAACCAAGGTTTGAGCGCTCACGTGGCTTTAATTATATATTTTTATCCGCTTCAGAAGCAGAGAAATCAATATCTTAGTGGATGCCGAGATAGGAGTTTTTAAATAATGCTTAGCATTCAGAATACGTTTTAAAGACAGCCTTGGATCAAGTGGATTTTTAAAAAAAGACAAACAAACAAACAAACAAATGAACTGATTTTAGGAGCTAACATTTGAAATAACTAGCTCTCTTTTCAAACAGAACTTGCTGGAACCGTCGGCAGATTCCTCTATCTTAGCTCAATGTACACACGCCCTGATCCAGTTAACAGCTCTTTTGTTTGTAAATCTTAACTCCAGCTGATACCTTATCAAACTTTCAGAGAATTTTGTGACGTAAATAAGGGGCTCCCATCCCCTCCCAGTTAATGCCTATAAGCTTTATTGGACGCTGGAATGTGGAGATGTTGTACATACATGGTTCTGCGTCTCAACGGCGTGTGATGAGGCAGCGTGTGCAGCAGCACTTTTTGTTCACTGAATGTGCTGTTTCCCTGACTCTTAAACACAGTGGGCTTTTGTTTACTGTGTCTTGGCTCAGCAGGGGCACCTGGCATCGCAACAGGCCTGCGGTTCTCAGTGCAGAGCTTTAAATGAGCAGAACTGTGCCATGCCGTCAGGAAAAAGATCACCACGCCTTAACCCACGATTTACAGCTGAATTGCATGAATATGCAAACAAATAAATAAGTGCCAGATTATGGATTTTACATGAGAATGGGCATAAGATGAATGCTTGCTGGGTAGTTGGACTTTATACACTGCACACAAAATACTACAAGTATTTACTATATAGATATAGTTAGAAGCCTGTTTTCACCGCACCCCAGGTGAGGGTAAGTAAGTTATTTTGAGATTTACATTGTAGTGCCCTATCGACTATTTATTTATTTATTTTTTTTGTAGATTTAACAAAGCAAACAAAAAAATGCATTGAAAGCTATAATGCATTGGTATTACTAAATAATGTTTTCTGCAAAAAACATACCTCAACTTTTGATGCATAAAGCACATTTCAGTAGTGCTACCTATAAGTGTAAGTTGAAATGCGTTAATATAATTGAGTAAAGTGAATATTTTGTGCACTTTTCGTCATCTAGGTGCACAATGAATTCATCCTGCCATCTGAGAAGGAGGGCTTCATTCACCGCATGGGTGAAATCATCAAACGGGCCAAGGCTCTGATGGCCAAAGAGCAGCCAGTTCACACCAGTGGGCACCGACTCCCCCAGCCTGCGCTCAACGGCGGAGTGAACTCGTTGTCGTCCTCGCAGGTCAGCAGCAGCCCCTGCTCCTCTTACAGCAGTCCACATCACAGCAGTGTTGGCGGAGAACACAGGAAGTAACGCACACTGAGTGTGTTCTCCTTTGTGCTGGCTGATTGTCATAAATAACATCAGCTATTGTGTATCTTACGTTGCTTAGCTAAGACAGAACTGTAAATCTTATGTAAATGGAAAGCTTTAGTGTTGCTTCCGACTCTGGTAATAAAAAGTAAACCTCAGAGGAGCACTTTCCTCACTCTCCACAGTTCCCCTGAGACTAGCCCTTTAAGATAGAAGGTTAAGTGTTCTTAATGCCACCAGAGGTAGAGCTTACATTTAGAACACCATGCTATTAAAAACACCAATGACATAAAAGTCACGTGACTTATGGAAACATAGCCCATACTCTTTTTTTTTTTCTTCACATTTATTTGTTCCCACAACCACATATTCTTTCCCCTCCTTATTACATGGTACAAATTCCAGCATGTGTGCCAGCAGTGAATGGGTAAACTCATTTTGGTTCAAACCTATGAATCAAGCTTACGAGAAAACTGTTAAATGAGCTTCCAGAAAATGGGGGGAGAGACTTGATAGGGGCAGTGCCATTCAAAGATATAACCTGCTGCTTTATCAGATACCATTTGTCCATCTGATGAAAAGAAGAGACTGTTCTGCCAGATCACGTTCCACTTTGTAGAGCACAAAGAACAAAATATTCTTGTGCCCTCAAGTGAAAATGACTTAACATATGAAAAAAATTATGAAGAAGAGAAGAGTTTGTGCTTTCATATAGAGTAAGTATGTAAAATTATCTACCATTGTTACCATTTTCCAATGTCCCCCGGCTGCATAAGTACTCTGAAGCACTTCAGGGGGAAAAAAAAAATCATTCCTGGCTTAACTCCAACAACTGATTATTGCAAGGACCACTTCCCCAAAACCTTATTGGCTGTACTCCTTGTACTGTACAGTCACATACAAACAGCAACAAACCCAGACTCATGTATCTACTCTAGTCTCTCTTTGCATGTTGTTGTAATCCTTACGTAGGTCAGTATTCTGATATTCTGTGATTAAATTCTATAAATGGAGCTTGAATGTCTCCAAGGCCATGAGTGTCTGGCTGTTCTAAGTTTCCTCTAGCCACCACTGAAATAACAGACAGTCTGCAGCCTGGTCTGCAGTTTGGTCTCGGGTAAGCAGTTTGCTGTGCTCACTTTGACGGCTTTGCTGATTATTACTGAGTACCAGCTCTGGCCGAAAAATCATCCTGTTGGTCATTTTTTTCATTTATTTTCATAAAAACTCCAACTTTGGATACCCAAATGTATTTGGTTAGATTAGCTGGAAGATGGCAGTTTATGCAGTTTATGCTGATAGAATTGACAAGAGATGCGTTTGGTGGATCTAGACTAATCTAGATCCATTCTCTGCCTCATTTTTTCCTTTTTTGGAACATGAGGACACATTAATGTAGACACCCACATCCTCAGACACTTCATCCAGCTTGTCCTGGGAGAGGACCGGGGCGTTTCCTGGTCAGCAGAGAAATCGCTAGCACCAAGGAGTCCTGGTTCTGTCCTGAGACCTCGTCCCAGTAGTGCATGTCCAAAACACCTCCTCCAGTTGCTTAAACCACTTCAGTTGTCTCCTTTCTATGTGGAAGAGCAGCAGTTCTTCCTGCTCTGACCCTTTCCTGGGTGGCTCCTCACCCTACCACTAAGGGTTAAGTTTAACAACCTTTGGAGGAAGCCACAGCTCATGGAACCACAGCTTGGAACAGTTGGATCATAGTCAACTGGAAAATCAATAACCACTAAAGCAAATGAAGACAGTTTGGGTAAAACTCCCATGCACCCTTTCATTTTATTGGTCCACTGTTTCAGGACCAGGTCAAAACCCGTCAAGTATCCATTTAATCCCTCTATGGGGCATCCATGGGGTAGTGAGTAGGTTGTGGTTACCAGATTAATCTCCAGCCCTGTCACATGGCAGAACACAGAATCCCTCAATGGCTTTCACTGCTCCAACCAATCATTCCTCTGGTCCAGGTAAAATATGGGAGGGGTTTTGTTAGGAAGGGCATTCAAAACGTATGCCAAATCAATATGTGGAGCACTATGATCTCCTGTGGTGACCCCTACAAAAACAAAATCTGAGAGGAGAGAAAAAAAAAACAAACCTATGTTTTGTTTTTAATCTGCCAAACCCTTCTCTTCTGCACCGCGGTATCAACTTGGCCAGACAGTAAGTAGATTTCATCCTCTGGCAATCTTAAATTTGTTTACATGAAATGTAGACGAATGCTTCAGCTGACAGACCCCAGCTACTATCCCTGGAGCCAAAAAAAAAAAAAAAAAGAGGTCTTAGTTCCTCCTTCAGTCAACTTTTGCAAAGAGAGCTGAATGTGAATGTCCAGTTATCTAGATTTTGGATTTTCCAAAACTTTGCATAAAATAGCTCCTGATAAATGTGGTTTATTGCCCTGCATGAAAGGTCAGTACAGGGATTTCCCACAGTCACAGTCAGCTTATAAGGATTCACTACTCAGCCTATGATGGCTCTTTGAATGCGGCTTTGGAAATGTATTGTCATGTCAGAGATTGTTATCCAACAGAAGACTACAAGCCAGCTTCAATTCAAAATGTGAATTACCAAATGGGGATTTAGGGGTTTGGAGCTTTGGAGATATGGCTGAGCTTGAATTTATGGAGTACTAAGACAAAAGTGGTGCTGAAATGAGTATGAATGTTTGGGATTCAAACCATCTGTAAGTGCTGATGATCAAACCTGTGAAACAGAACTGCACTGTTGCTGAATGTTGCCCTAATCATGGGAATGCATGATTTGCATCTAATGTAGGTGTAATATGAGTGCATAACTCAACATTTTAGTGAAATGTGAAAAGAGGTGGAGGCTGATTTTTATCATATGTGCCTCTTTTTTTTTTTTCTACAGCCTAATCTACACAGTCAGACCATGCCTCGAACACACTCGTCCTCTTCTCTCCCTGGTAAGTCTCTGTGAGGGTCTGATTGACTTAGTCAACCCATTAAGAGGGAATTAACACCACTTTAACATTTATGTTTCCAAAAAAAAAGTCATTTGTATTCATCAAGTAACATTATGAGTGTTCTCTGGCTTCATCACAGCATGTGGGATTAACTTGTGCACCTTTTGTGTGTCGTCATGTGCATTTCATTGTCATTAAATCCACTCATGCATGTGTGTCTTGTCATAGACTACAGTGGGGCTAACTCAAGCGTAGGGGTACGTGGCTCTCCCCCATGCCCCAATGGAGAAGTCTTCAGTGCAGACATTACTTCACCTGGGCGACCTCTAATGCGCTCACAGTCTTTCCACAGTGCCCCAGGTAAATAGCCCTCCAACCCTCCCTCTGGTCTCCACGTGAAGAGGCCCAGCATTGTTTACTGTTTCAGCACAGTGAAAAAATGTTAGTCCTTTGGCAAAAAATAAGTCAAAGTGAAGCTCAGCTACCTCATAAACGCCCCCCACCTCCTCTCCTCGGGGCCCATTCTTAGTATTGTTCAGACGTTCACATGGCGCCACCCTCCATCCCCACACCTCAAAGGCTTCGTCTGTGTCTGCCTTGCACCAGGGCCTCTAGGGCAATTACCTCACCTGAAGGACGCTTTCTGCCTTTTTAGGGAGCTGTGAATGCTGTCGCTGTAAAGCATAAGGTTTCTCCAGTGCTGTGCGATACTCAGCAACATCTGCTTGCCAGCAATGACTCCTGCCGAATTTCCAGGAATATCCCCTCCCCACCTCAAAGTCGCCCTCTCCACAGCAGCTAAATAACACTTATCCGTCATTTGCCACACAGTTTCTACCATCTAAGCATCCCCATCCCTTCTTTTCCTGTGTCCCTTCTCTGCTGGATGTCTGCTTGTATGGTTGGTTTCGCAATCCTTCATGGCCACCTGCCACCGTTGCAGAGTGTTGCCTAACCTATGTTTCCGTCAGCATGGAAAGTAGAGGCTGGTTTGCATCATCAGCAAAGAGGAGGTGTGGTTTATAACTGTGGAGCCATTGTTGAGGCATCCCGAACAGTTCCCCCAGGAATCCTGTCGAAATCTAGATTTCTTTAATCTCACAATCAGACCCAGAAAGTTGTGTACACACACATGTGTTCCATTTGTGCTCATCTGCACTCCTATTCTTAAAGCCCCCCTTTGCTCCATTGATGTTAAACCCCTCAGACATTTAAGCCGGGTGCACCAGCATTCTGGTTTACTGATGCAATTATGGTCGGATGCTGCTTTAGACAAAACGTCTTTGTTCATCACAGGAAGCCATTATTTGAAAATACAAAAAAGGTCTATGTTTATGATGTGTAGTTTGGCAGGAGACTGAAGTAAGGAATTCACAAAAACCTGACTCATTTCTCAACCCTAACCCTAACCCAACTCATCTCAAGCTGTACAAATAACACTTCCTAGATTTTGATGCACCAATGAAATGGGGATATTAAAATCAAAATAAATGACTTAAAACCATGAATCCAAGCCCTTCTTGTCTGTTTGTCCTCCAGGTTCTCCTCTTCATTATCAGCAACGCCAGCGCCCTACTTCCCTCCTGCCCCATCATCAGCACTACCACTTGCCCTACATGGGTAACACTCACTTCCCATTCCCATATCCAGGTTCTCCAGGTTCCCCCAAACCTTCAGGGCTCCATCCTCCCCTCACACGTGTAGCCAGCAATCCTACATTCCCTTCTATTCCCTCCCCAACACCCAGCTCCCCCAACCGTCTGAATGAGACCCCAAGTCCAAGTAATGAAAGTGTCACCATGTCCCCACCTGCCCCTCAGCATCCCAACATATGGCCCCCGCACACACAGCCCTTATTCTCCTTGGCAAATGTAATCTCCATGGCTATGAGCATGGCTCAGTCTTTCATCCCTCCTTCAAGCCTCCCAACTCAGGGGATGCCATCTTATCCGGGTTTCCACCCCCACCTAACTAGTCCTATGACCCCTCAGTCAGGTTACCCCTCTGTGTACCCTCAACATTACCAAACACCCCCAGTGGAGGTCCCTTATCCCTCAGTGGGCATCTCAGCGGAGAATCTCTACCACAGCCAGAAGCAAGTGCCTCAAATGGATGGAGTCGATTATCACCACAGCAATCATCCACAATGGCTGCATCCTGTCTCTCCATCGTCCACGCCCTCCACTCCTCCGCAGGCTGCTCAGGAGCCCCTGGAGCAGGGGGGCATCTCTGGTTTCCCCATTCTGACCCAGGAGGACAATTATGTGGCACCGTACTCAACCCAAATTCGATCCCAGGCCAAAACTAGATCAGAAGTCAGCAAATCAAACTCTTCATCAGACTTGTCCCCTTCACCCCCAGTGAGCCCAGAAACCACTGTGAGTTATTATTAATTACTTTTAAACGTTGATCCATCAACAGGAACTTAAATGAGAAATATTAATTAGTGATTTACGCTTAATCTTCTCTACTCATAGCTGTACAGCTCGTACCTTAGTTTATGTTAAAAGATAATAAATAAGCTGTTTGAAGATGTAGAAGTCTGGGGTGGGGAACTGCAAGGCATTTCATAAAATTGCAGAGTCACAGATTCATAAATGAATTTCAAAAATTAGAAACGTACTGTTTCAACCTTAGTTTCAACCAAGTTATCTTCTGATGCCATTTACCAGTTCAGTACCAGTTCTTCCTCCTCCCTGTATTCTAAATCTGGGTACAGCAGCATGTTGAACTAATTAAGATGATTTCATGTGAGATGACAAAAACAAACAAACAAAAAAAAAAAGTCTTTTAAGTAAATACTGATACTGACAAAATCCATTACTCTTGTGCAGTTATCATCATTCAGCAGTCAGTTACGCCCGACTGGACCTGAGATGAAAACTAGCAGCCCCAAACTGAAAGCCTCTTCAACTCAACCCGGTAAGGATTTTTGTCCACGTGCTCATGTTCCTCAAACAGATCTCCACCATTAACACCTTAGGTAATGAATGCCTCCTGTCAGATGCGAGGCGACCTGGAAAATGACGTTCTATATGATGTTTATGTTTGGACCCCAAACATACCCACACATACACACACACACACACGTGTACATACATACAAACACACCCTCAGACTTTTATTACCTTTTTTTTTCTTTTTAACAAAATAACATATGTGGTCAAAACACAGCTTCATATGTCAGTTACGGTCAATTTGCATTCTGAGTTGTTTTCAGGTCCTTCTGTGTCTGTGCGTGGACATAATTACCTATTTGTTCTGCCCCAAGAGCTGTTGCATAACGCCGGTTCTGAATGTAATGTTCCATTCAATATGAAAACAAACGTAGGTGTGATTGCGGCCCGACCCACTGGCAACGACCAATCAGCAAGCAGCTATGCTCATTACAGGCCTCTCCTCCCATATCAACACCTGTCAGTATTTATACCCTCCTCAGAATGCCCCTTTAAACAGAGTCCCTCTGTTTCATTCGGCACAAAGTCCCACATTTTCTGTTTACTGTAAGAAGGACACTCAGTGGGCAAACGGTGGCACTGCAGATATGTAAAAACTGATGGTCTGCAGATGTGAACGCACTGCTTTTGTTGGCATGCTGGTACCACTTAGCAATAAGGGACACAAAATTGTGCTTAACAATGAACAAATGGGAAATGCATTTTTTTTTTTTTAGATTAAATGGTTAGGAAATGAGAGAAAATTGGATCAGTTAAGATGGGAATCCGTAAAGAATTCCATGATAATTTGCATTAAATAGTAGATAATGATGGGTAACTTGAGAACAGATGAGAAGAGGTGATGTTGATGAATTATAGTGTAATGATTAGTTCATGAGTATATGTGAATCAATCAGACTGATCAGTTTCTTCATGACTGGCTCTTCTCAGAATAACCTGAAATAACAGCACATAGCCAGCAACAACTCACTTATTTCCAATTACACTGACATTAGTCACAGTTTTTATACTTTCTAAGTAGTGTTGCATAACACTAGCTGTACACGAAGTAGCCCCTCGTTACTAGATTATCTTATGATTAGTTACACTTTTTGTGTTCCTTCAAGTGGCACATCAAACTGTGTGGCTGCTGGGTACTGAATCACAACTTCATTATTACTTGTTTGTTAGTTGAGTGTTATTAATAAATGTTGTTTTATTTATTTATTTCATTACTGGATTTTTTTTTTGCTATCAGCTAAAACATTAGCTTATTATGAATTTCATATTGTTGTTCTGTATTTATTGCATCACAGACGACAAATACACTTTGTATTGATTTGCTCATGAAGTAAAGATGAACTACAGGCAGAGACTTGACAGTTATTAAGCACTGATTCATTGGCATGAGAACACTGAAGCAGGTATTTCTCAGCTGAGCTGATGTGCCATTATGCTCCAGGAAAGGTAGACTCATGCACAGTTGCTTATGACATGTCGATTCAGTGCTCGGTAACTTCCACAGAATAAGCAGACAAAGGTCTTGAGCCAGGAAATTACCACCTGGTATGATGCACCACTTTACTGTGAAGGGGAACTAATCATGAGACAATGATTAAGTGATAAGGAGCCACCTGCAAGTACTCAGTATTATGTATTACTAAAAAGGTGCATAACCATGGTAACTAATGTTTAAGTTTTTAGGATGTAAAAGTTTCTGATCAGCTAATTCTGATTTGTTCAGTAACCGCTCCGGAGTAAACTACACAATGATCTCTGTGTAGAATCGTTAACTGATAATGCAGTCCTCTAGTAGTTCATCATTATCTAGAAAACAGCCCTGGATTTGAACTTTGTGGAAATTCTTATTGATGTTCCATTCATTAGTAAATTGATCCATATTAGATTCGCCTTTGTTTTTTAATCAGGTATTCATTGCCTGGTTATTAGATTTTTTTTTCTTTTTGAAAAATTTAGCTGACTCATAAGCTTATTAAAGCAGCACAAAGGAGTTGTTTCTTGTCAAATATTAGTTTCAGTATCATTTGAAGAAATATTTGCTCTCACAGTATCTGATCATTGTTATTTAAAACTGTACAAAGTAAGCGAATTCTGTGAACAACTGCACATCACTTTATACCACTACGTCATGCATCAACAGCGATGAAACGTCCTCACAGAGCAACAGTTGATATCATGACAATTAAAGGAGAAAGGTCCTTTGTGTCACATTAATTCTTTTTCTTATTAACTAATTTCTAACTATCAGTTCTTCAGTAACTCATTGTTGGTTTCTATGTAACTGCTCATGATTTAGTGTCTTCAATAACTGAAAAACAATGAACACAATGGTCTTTTTTTTTTACATTAAGAGCTCATTCATCTACAGAAGCAGGTTAATATTTAAGATCTAAAACTCAGTCTGCAGCCAAACAGAAACAGAAACAGATAAAGCTTTTGTAATCAGAGTAAAGCTTTGTCCTCATGATTAGAGTCTTTGGTTGCCGTTCATTTAAATCAATTGTAGATATTAAGATTTGTAGATATTAAGGTTCTGGACACTAAAAGTAGAAAACCTTCTTAGAACCTGTATACTGATATGCCGATGCAGGTTAGAAGTTGTCACAGAGGATCAATATTTGACGTCCTTTGTTATTTCATATCAAAGAGATCAAGTCAGCACCAGTGACCGTTGGGCGATTCCAGGTGACCACCAGCACGGACATCCCTGAGCCTGCTGTACCAGTAAATGCTGCACCACAGCCAGCAAACAGCAACAGCACCCAGTCAGAGAGCAGCACAGAGGAGCAGGGGGAGTCTGAGACAAGTCTGGGCACCTCCCTCACTATGTCGCCCCCTCACCCGCACACCAACAGAGGCCCCGCGGGGGTCCTGCAGGAGGTCGACGGGAAGACCGGCTGGGCCAGAAGCCAGGAGCCGCAGCATCAGCAGCACAGGGAAGAGGAAGAAGACAACGATGAGGAGGAAGAGGTTGAGGAGGAGGTCGTTGGCGAGCGGCCGAGGGCGAGGAGGAGAAATCGGAGGAGGGCGTACAGCCTGAGCCTGATGGGGACGTCTGCAGACAGCGGGCTCTCAGTGACTGCTGCCGAGACGGACGGAAGACTGTGGGACGGAGCTGCAGGCAGTCCCCAGTACAGCAACGCCCTTCACAATCTATGGATGATGACGTACAACCGCAACACCCCCTACCTAAGCAGCGATGACTCAGACAGTGAGGATGATGACATGCTGGAAGAGCTTCAGGAGCTCAGAGAGAAGTAAGTAACTCTGAACTGAACAGGTGCTCAAAACAGCATTTTATAAGCATATAATGCTGTTTGAAGGAAAACTTGGGAGGAATAGAATGAGCTTTCATCTGAGCTTGCACGGCCTGCATTACACTTGACATTTCAGTTACTTTTACCATCTCTTTTTGTGGACATACTTTGGACAAAAAAAACAAGTGGTAGAAAGTTAAAGATAATTCTAAAATACTTTGTATGCTTCTTTATACTTCCTCTCCACTTTCAGACAGGGATCTCACACTTTTCTGCATTTACATGACTGCTTTTTGTTTTTTTTAAATACAAACATGCCTTTAGTTAAATACAGCTTTTTTTTCACTTGTGATTCATCTATAACTTATAACTATAACTTTACATTATTGTAGAGGTTCAGTTCACTTACGGAAGTGATCTGAATACTTCAGGATTTGTTTAAAGCATCAACTCTCTTATACCGACACTCATCCTCAGTGAAAATTTAAAAAAAAAGAGACCTATTCAATAGTTTTAAGGCTGTATAAATCAGTTATTTCCAGAGTGAACTGAGAAAAGTGGAAAATAATATTTGAGCTGTCAGAGAAAATCGAGCATTTATAATTTTTTTTTTAAAATTGCTCTTCAGTAGAATTAAAAGAATTCTGACGTTCTGTCCTAATTTTCAAAGAATCCAAGCAAAGTAGGTCAAGAGATCCAAAAACCATATATTTGGGTGCCTTTTATTGATTTGTTTCTAAGGAGAGCCAGAGTGGTCACGTTTGCTGCTTTCTGTTTTTGTTTTTTTAATTATCAGACATATGACAGAGGTTCAGGCTCTGCAGGCGGCTCAGAAGAGAGAGATAGAGGAGCTGTATGAGAGGATGGGCAAGGTCCCCCCACCGGGGATCGTCTCTCCCGCTGCTATGCTGTCCAGTCGACAGCGCCGCCTGTCCAAAGGAAACGGTTTCCCCCCATCTCGCAGGAACAGTCTGCAACGTTTGGACATACTGCCACTCCAAGGTAACAGAGAAAGTGGATTTCTTCCAGACTAGTGAAGAGGGGCATTTTTTTGTTTGGAGTTTATAATCTGTGCACTGTTCTTTAAGGTGTCATAAGGAGAAACTCTCTCGAAGGCAGCAGCAGCGGCTCACAGGATAAACCCAGCAAAGGTGTCACCTTTGCCACAGACATAAGTAGAATGGTGAGTTCACTTCTAATTGAGACACTTTGGAAAGCACAAGTGAATTGCTTTTCATTTCCTGTTTTCCCCCTCTTACCTTGCTTTTCTAGTGATAAACCCAGCCAATCACGCTGTATATCTGGACTACCTCATCTCAAGTGCGACTGCAAGTGGTCAAAACTGTCCCGAAGGATGGCTCTCACCCTTCCACTGGCACACCCAATCTGCAAACTGCTTCTCTTTGTCAATAGTCACTGACAGTACCTCCTAACGGTCCTAAATGAAGCTGAATCAACACAGGAACATTCAGTTTTCAGCCCTTCGTCATATATGGGGACATTGTTGCAGCTGAAGCACAAAGCATCATCTTGTGTTAAAAGGTTTTTTTGTCTTTTTTTTTTGGCTCTACTGTAAATAAACTGTCCGACCCAACGGTTCAGACAGACTTGCCACGGTACTCTGCAGAACTTCTATCAAATGTTTTCTCTGAGCGATGCTTGACGCAGTCATACAATGGTACTGTGCTGCAGACTGGTGGCACTTAACCATTAAATTGACCCAGAATGACAGTAGATGATGTTTTCCTGCTTATCTGATTTAACGCTCTTATTCATTTATAACGCAGTAAATGTGAACACCAGTGAGGCTCCAACACTTTCATTCACTGTTGCTGTACACTTTAATTACTATAGTTTAATATTGTACCAGCGGCTGCTGACGGCACAGAACAAAATATACTCGCTCTGTAGGGCTGTGATTAATGACTCGGTGGTGATGCGGACACGGTAGATGCACTGTACAGTTTGTTTCATGAAAACACGTTGTAGTCTTGCCTCGGTTCATGAAGATGTGACACATCATAGAGGAAAACATTGAAATGTTCAAAGAAATCACATCCCGGTATTAAAACATGTAAATGGGAAGTTTGATGCTGAAATGGTACTGAAGTGCACAAAACATGACAACACAGGTCATTTTTAATACTCTGTTAGCTGATTTAAAATGGGGGAACACGTTGTCTTAATCATTAGTTGTAAAAACCCACTTAGTTTTTCGACTACTGGCTTTCCCATCGACTGTACATGTGTATATAACTGAATGCATTTATATATGTTTACAAGTTATACGTAAACTACTTTTTTTTCCTCTGCTACTTTAATTCTCAGTGGCGCAAAAAAAAAAAGAAAAAGAAAAAAGTTTTTTTGTTCTGTAGAATGAGCACCTTGTGCACTTTAGTATTTTCGTTCTCAATCATTTGACATATTTATGGTTAGGTCTGTCATTTGGCCGTGAGGGAGGAGAACTATTTTCCCACGTTTGATCACAGTGATGATGTCCTTGTTCCCCCACAATGATGACCATATTTAAGGCTGGAACGAAATCAGTCCAAGCTGTGAACCTGTAGCTGCTGCCTTACAAAATTTTCTCCACACACTGAATTTCCTGCCCGGCACCCTCCGATAATATATTCAAAGAAAAGTACCAATTCAGAATACTGAATGTAAATATATGATGATATTGCTTTCTGAAGCTGCTGTCCTGCCAAGCTGAATCTGTGCCTTTCCCTTACAATGTCTTACTTTATATTTTTATTTGATTTTTGTTGGTAGAGCAGATTCTATATATAAAATTTTGACAAAAATAAATGCAATTGTGAGTACGATGGCTCTTTTGTCACACTTGCTGCTTTGCCCTTTATCTCTTTACACACGTAACACAAACACAACTAACAAATATACATCAATTGAGCATCCAGTACATGTAATTTTATTATACAAATCAAAACTTCATCGGCATAAATAACACATTTCACTAAGTTAATTCATGCTCCAATGCCTCTCTCTTTTGTTGAAGGCCACTGTAGATTTTAACTTGCTGTCCAAATGCTGTTGTGTATAATCTTCTCATATCGTGTGTCCATTACATGATCAGGGCCGAGAACTTCAGATGAGGTCTTGGCCTTTTTGTGTTGCATTTAAAGGCCATGTTGAGGTAAGCTGATCAAACTGTTCCACTGACAGGAAGCTTAACAATCACTGATACCTGTCCTTTTTCTTTTTTTTCTTAAATCAATAAAAGAACAACATTACTACCCCCCCAAACAAACAACACAGAGTCCAGTTCTGTCCTTTCAAAAGACAGCAGCCAGCCATGGAATATGAATCAGTGGCATCACCAGTCCCCTGCTGGTTAGGTGCAGGACAAACGTGCTCCTTGAACAGGCAGCTCACATGTTAGTCTCAGTTAGCACCAGTCTTTGGTCCCTGCAGTCGTGTTCGCTTGGCCTCCTCGTCGATCTCGTCCATGATCCTTTCCTGGGAGACTGAATAAAATGTGTAGCCATCTGATGTGGGAGCAAAAGGTCAAGGCAAACGTTTGAAGGTAAGAGGGAAAATGTACATTATGAGACAAAAAGGGAAGTTGCTGATATCACGTTTACCTCAAAAACTGCAGAAATAAAAAAATATATATAACTGAATGGAAAGGAAATCCTACCCTTACAATAAGGTTATACTGTTCAATTTTGTGCAAAGTCTTTAAATACACACACACACACACACACACACACACACACACACATATATATATATATATATATATA
>JBAMYA010000011.1:9601764-9623821 GCA_037176975.1 Arrhamphus sclerolepis | reverse complement strand
TGTTGTGTGTGTGTGAGAGAAAGGGGGGGGGGGGGGGGGGGGGGGGGCTTGGCCCGCCTTTTATACGGTTGAAAAAACTTCCCCCCCCCCCCCCCCCCCCCCTTTGGGGGTCATGGTCATGCGCACTAAATACAACTCGTTGCTGCCACGTAGTTGATAGAAATAGCAACATTTTTACAGTGCTCAGGTAGCCCTTATTGCAATAGTCCTTTGTGCTGCTTTAAATTGTCACTTGGTCTATGGAAGGTTCAGTGACCTACTGGCACACGTAAATATCTTTCTCACTCATGGATACTCACAATAAAAGATCTTAGAACGTGTCACAGTTGCCAGCAGAAATCTCTAAAGCACCACAGCATCTACACCAGAGTAGAAAAGTATTTCAAAAATCAGCATTTTAATGGCGAAAAGCTGAAAATAATAAATGGAGGCAAAGAAAAACACATGATCAAAGCTCCCGCAGCAGGCTGCCACTGGAGCAGGGCTATTCCAGAAAAAAAAAATGAATATATGAGCAGAATGAATATCTTTTCAACCATTATTTAGTTTATGTTTGTGTTTCCTTATATATTTATATTCCCATCTGAGGAATGCTTTAAAATCTCATAAATGCTTTGGATAAAAATAAATATGCAAGTGTCACATATTTACATATATATTGCCATTCACAAGCTGGAATATATTCTCAGATGGATGTAAGGCTTCGGGGGGGGGGGGCTCAACATGAGCTGTCTCTGGCTAACCTCCACGCAGCGACAGATTGGCACCTCCTGCTCCACAGAATGTTCCCTTCCTTCCTGTATTAATGAACCAAAGAAAGAGTGAATGGACCCGATTCCAGTGAACCAGATCCTGTTAACAGGCAGGAGCTTGGTCCTCCTGCAGGGGAGGGATTATTATATTGTATGAAGTTTGTTTTTTGAATTTAATCCAAAAAACCTCAATGGTTGCTTTAAAAAAAATTACTGGACTGGTGCAGCTGATGTCTAAATAATCTGTTGTCTAAATAATCTGTAAGAACTGGTGCAATTAATGAGCCAGTCATCTAAGGTAATTGTTTTCAGTTGATTTTTTTTATGTATTTACAGGATTGTGGTACTTTTAGGCTAGAGATTAATCTGTAAGCCCCTTTTTAAATCTTAGACTGTGTATTCCTATCCTCTTTGTGTCTGACTTCAGACAATGAATCTGTGAATCAATATGGTGCACAGCTGTTGGGAGCTTTGACCTTTGGTTACCATGAACGACAGACTAATGTCTGCGACCTCCTTGAGCGTCAGTGCAATGTGTCATTTAGCGATCACTCTGTAGCAGTTGATATTCTGAGGTGCCCTTTTTTTGCTGTGTTACCTGAGAAACTGTTACAAATCAAAAACAAACAAAAAAACGGAATAAAGGATGATCTTTCAATCTTGTTCAGAGCTGCTAGCCTCTGGTTTTGTTTCCTCTGATGACGGGGTTTGCATGTTTTCCTCATCTCCATACAAAGTTCGTCATCGCATTTTAAGCCTGTGAGAAGAACTCATGTTTGTCAGCAAAGACTTCATTAGCGGTGACGTGAATGCTACACTCTTCCTCAGCGGCCTCATCAGCTTTCTTCCAAAATAACTCCCTTTCATGGGTCAGGAACAATAAAGCAGTCGATCAGGTGGGCGGCATGGTTCCCTGAAAGTGCTAACCTCATCAGTGGGCACCCCTGGCCTCATCACTGGGTAACCGTAGCAACTAAGCTGTACCAAAACAAAAGCCCCATGAAGGTCACAGACCACTCAGACTGTAGACGTGGTGTCAAACGGGTGGGGGGAGGGCTGAGAAAGGATGTGCCCAAAGTGTCAGGAGTGGCTCTCTGCTGTCTTGTGGAGTGTGGGAGGCACTTATGGGCTCGTCATTATGGTTCAGTGGAGGTACTTGATGCACATACCACCCTTGTGACGGCCACCCGTTAGCCTTTACTAAATGACCTCCTTAAAGTCCTTCAAGCTCAGGAATGTGGATGTCTGACATCTCTCCTCCAGTCCTGTAGAGTCATAGCAAGGTAGGAAACGTACCATGTTGTCTTAAAATAACTCTAAAGCCTGTTTTTCTACGTAATAAATCAATTAACTCTTGCAGTTTTCACTGAAACAGTAGATCTTTTGAGAAGATTTAGTCCTTCGTTGCGTCTCCTACAAGGTAGTAAGATTTTTATTCGGTGAAACGTTTGAGCACCACAAGTGTATGTAGGCACTGCTGTTTTTCTGAACCTCATGATACCTTTAGCTTTGTTAGTCAGTTGAAAAAAAAGGTAAGAGGTCAAAATATGTTTTACCAAAAGAGATCCAAGTAAAGAGAAAGATTGAGAATAAAAACATAACTGCACACAAGAAAAGGCATATTGAAACCAGTAAGGATCCAGACTGGGGCCTAGAAGCGATCATATTATCAAACCTCGTACCAATCCTGGCAGCGTGCTTAAATAAAAGGTTTCAGATGATACTATAAAGACTATCAATGCAGCTTAAAAAAAACATTTAAACAGCAGTCACGATGTAATCACTCCAGTCAATTTAACGCAATCTAACAGCGTGATACACTCCATTAGAGCACAAATGCATACGCTTGATACTAATGCAGTGAACATAATGGTGTAACAGGTTCTCCAAAACATGAAAGGGCCACTCTCCTGCCTTGGTATGTCATTATAAATAGATGTGTCTTATCTTCATGTTGTCAACAGGCTGATAGAGAGTTTGTTTGTTTTTTTTCAGTCTCCACATCACAGGCCAGCTTCGTTAAGACCTCTGTCTGCTTTGTGATGAGCGTGAAGACCTCCAAATTATGCAAAGACATCCTGCTCCTGAGCTGATCCTTCATAAACTTAAAGTGTTGAGCTCGTTTTCAGACAAATGTTTTTAATCTCTGGACCTCTAGAGTAGAGTCACTCCAAACACCTGTAATTATTTCAGAACAACAAACGCTGAGATGAGTTGAGTTCTGTTTGTTTTTGTTTTTCCTTTTATTGTATTTCATTATAAATCCCAGAGCTCATCAACACAACTACCACTGCTGCCACTCAGGCACATATCGACACGTTATCAGCGCTCCTTTTTCAAAGAATTCCTGTAAACGACTTCAGCACCGAGCCCACCAGCTTGACTTAATCCTCCCATACGCATTTCTGCCAGAATCGGATTTCAGCATTTGGGAGTTGACAGCATGATGAACTGTGACAGATTACGCTTGTCTGTGTGGTAAATACTATGTGCATTACTTGCTTCTTTCACGTGCCACTCAGATTGCCGGCCCATTTCTACTGAGATCTGTCTTTGAAATGGAAATACATGATTTGGCAGCTGGCTGATGTGGATAAAACATGCAAAAAAGAAACAAAAAAACCCATCTTCAAGTGTTTTAATATTAGGCTAGTAAGCTTATACTTGCAGCGCCGTCCACACCACCTGTTTCAGCTGGCTCCTGCACGCTTTTTGTTGATTATTGCCACTTTTTTCAAAAAGTCCACTGACCAAATCTGAGTCTTCAGCCTGATTCTCATGTTAGGTGTCCTTGCCATGTTTCTTTTTTTCCACCATATGAACGCTGCTAGTTGAGTTAGCAGCAGTGCTGGCACGGCCGTCCTAACAGAGGATTGTTTGTTTTTCTTGACTCCTCTTTTGCTCAGTGTTTTCCACAATTCGCTGTCATTTCATGTCATAACACAGAAGCTCTCACTTTACTTTTCCACTCTGTGGTCAAAGGAAGAACATGGAAAGAGATCTGCTGCCTGTTACTCAGTTTTTACCACAATTGTCTTAATAATTGCAATGAAACATGGTCTCTGTCCTCTGTTGTTGTTTTTTGTTTGTTTTGTTTTTTTTGCTTTAGATGATGGCATGATTCATTTGTCTGCGTTGTTGATCCACTCGTCTGCCATCTGCACTTAGCCGTTCAGGTTGGATTTCCATTATGAGCCTGCATCAATGGGTGGTGTGCTTCAGTGAGCTTGTTGTTAGACTTGTTCCATCAGCCGAGAGGCTGCCCTCAGCAGGGTCTTAAATATATCCCACTGACATCATCTCTACCAGCAATTTGATGGCCGTTCTGAGTGATTTCACTGTGCTGAAGAACGGTGACATTTAGAGAGAGAGCAGCACGGGAGTCTGTGGCTGTGACTCTGATGCAGAGTTATTGTACTTTCCAGTTCCTTCGACTGGGAGTGGGCAGCTTGATGCGTGGGTAAAGAAGTGTTGGTCTAACCTTTCTTCAATCTCTGATCACGTCGTCAGTGGCGGTAACTTGAGTGCGTCTATTTCCATTTCCTCACCTCTTGCTCTGCTCATTTTCCTCCTCTCTCTATATGGCCTCATCCTCTTTTTCATTTCCTGACTGTAAATGTACCTCGAGGCATTTACAAAAAGACCGTGAGGGGAAAACGTGTAGAATTTGACAGCGTGTTATCTTTTTCTTCATGCCTCTATTCCGACTCACTTCTCCCTGAGCTAAGGGCTCGATTCAGGCTCATCTTTAATGTGTTGATGGCTGAAGTGTGACTGAAACCTGTGTTTAGTCCCTGGTGTTACTCAGAAATGGATAAAGTATCAGCTGTGTCAGCTGAGCGGTAATTACATTGGCAGTGTTTTCTGCTCATGGAAGATGACAGCAAACATGTGAACCTTTGTTTCCTTATTGGCTTGAAGACTTTCAACACTCGCAGGGATGTCGAGCAAGCTCCTATTGGCGCATATCTCTGGAAGACGGTGCTGTGATAACAAGAAGATTGTTACACTTGCATATACTGGAGCCTAAAGGTTGGATTTTATGAAAATAAAATTAAAATCCCTGTTGGAAGAACTCAAACACAACCCTCTTACTTTGTTTCGGGCGGTGTAGGCCTGAAAATATTTCATTTAGTGAGCTGTTCAGGTTTGCAGGGTGCTGAAACTTAGACAGATTTTTTCTTTGTCTTTATTTATGTCTCCGCTCAAATTTACGTCATTTATCCATTTCATATACGTAGAAACTGGTTGAGACAAACCCCCAACAGTGACTTCAGAAGTGGCACGGAGATCTTTTGTACTTTATCCAACCAAAGCGCGTCAAGCACATTTCATTACGAAAAGTCATAATATGTCCCTTTCGAACTTCCTTTCATTTGTTACATGACTGCTTAAATGATTTCTCACATCATGCAGGATGCAGATGTCATTATGCTTGTGGAATAAACAGTCATACATTTATTTTATTTGTACATAGAAGGATGGACAAAAATTGTGATGAGGACTATTAATAATCTGTGGACACACACACACACACACACACACGCCGGGGATCAATTAGATGTTCAGTTTTAGTTAGAGTGAGAAGCTGGAGTATTTCCCTCTGGAGTTTATGGCAGCTGTTCGCCAACATGTTCCATAGATCAACTTTGTATTTACAACTTGATCTTCTGCCCCCAAGTGGCCAAAAAAAAAAAAAACAAGGAAAAGAAAAGAAATTAATAGAAGTTCCTAAATAATTATTGAGCAAATCAGGAAGTGCAGTTGTGCTGGACATCTCTGGCTTTGAAAGAGTTAAGGAGTTCCAGCCTCCTAAAATCAGAATGAGGAGGATGAGGCAGAGCCATCGGAGCCACAGAACGAGGAGAAGAGGCGGAGGAGGATGAGGAAGAGGAGGAGGAGGGAAGAGAGTGAGAGTGAGAGCGAGAGAGTTGCCTGTCTGCTTGGTTTTAGTGGTGTGTGTGTGTGTGTGTGTGTGTGTGTTTGCGCAGCTCAGCGAGTGTATGCATACTGACACCTGGTGCTCGCCCGCCCTCGCTGCTCACATCGTGGAGAGCTCTCTGCCTGTCTGGGCCGTTCTTTACCTCTCCCTCTCCGTGCTTTCCCTTCCACTCCCTCCCTCTATCTTTTGTCCTCCTCTCTCTGCCTTTCCTCCCCTGCGTTGGTTTTTCCCTCTCAGTGCCTCTACAGTCTCTTCTTTTTTCCTGTTTTTTTTTATTTAGGATCTCCTTCACCATGCTGCAGGATTTTTATTGTCAAGGCAGGATGGGCGCTCGACTGACAAAGGTGAGCCGGAGGCATCAGGGTGTGAGGGTGGACACGCAGCACTTCTGTGGGGGATTTCTGAAATCAGTTTTCAGTGTGGGAGTGCTGGAATGAGGCTGTGGAAAGAGCCACTTTCCATACACATCCGGCTCTTAATTTTGCCGTATCACAGAGGAGCTCTTGATCCGTGGACACATCTCAGTGTGCACTTTGAAAGGTGAGGGGTTCAAGCGTGAGATTTAAGAGCAGTGTTTGGCGTCTGGTGGTTTTGACTGGTGTCAGCAGCTTGTGCAAACCCACACTCAAGCTGATTTGTTTGCACGGCCGTGGCTGCTGTGCTCGGTGTCACCTTGACCCTGGCTTTCACAGCAATTTGTGTGTCGGCAGCATCGTGCCACACCTTCAAGCACGAGCACTTTGTCACGATGTGCTACTGTAGCGACGCACTGATGCAAGTGTAGAGGCCATTACATGAGAAAATAGTATGACAGACTAAAAACAAAAACAAAAATCAAGTGTAAAAATAATAATTTAGTGTGTTTATCAGTTAATATCTGTCATTTTTTATATCTTAAAACATCGTCTCCTGTGTTCTCACTGCTTTCTGCAATATTATCTTAAAACTTTGTTTTCACAGATTCATCCTCCGCCTGCTTCTCCTTGGAAATGTCAAACCTCAGTTTTATTGTAGTATGGTTACTTGTGCTCGAGTAATGTTTTAACTGCCTTCATGAGATGAAGAGAACATTACGCTGCAAAGCATGGTGCAAAAAAAGAAAAAGTTTTGGGTTTCCTCATTAATTTCTATGTGGAGATGGTAAACGAAGAGAAAAAAAGCTCAGGATTTCCACTTAGAATGTTATAAAATTTGATTTATATTGTGTAACTTTATAAGTTGGAATTTTAAAGTCTCAATTCCTGAGTTTATGAACTCAGAAGTTGCCACTTCTAACTTTATGAAGCCAAGTTTGATGTTTTTAAAGTCAAATCAACATTTTTTTCCCCTCAACTGAAAGGAAATGTTGATTTATAGTAAATCTATAAAGAGAAGTTGTCAAATCTCAGCTTGAAGTGAGTAGAAATGTGCCTTGAGCAAGGATTTAAATGCAGCAAGAAAGGTTCTGACCAGCATGGTCTCGTTGCCGAGTCTGGATCTCAGAATATCGAGGACCATCTGACAGAATTTTCAATATGGAGAAGCTCAGACAACCCATTTAAAACCTTCAAAGCAAGCGATAAAATCTTTAAAATCCATTCTAAGGCAGACAGGAGGCCAGAACTGGTAACGCGGTTGCGTTTTCTCGCCTCAGTTGAGAGCTGAGTGGCAGCTTTTCGCACCAACTCTAGCTGATGAAGCGACGACGGCTTCTCTGTACCTGCCACATATAAAGACGCTGTTTTCCCAACAACAGAACAATCTGATCTGATTTAAACCTGCTGGTGGCAAGAGCAGCAGCGTCGCCATCTATCTGGTACCAGTGACCAAACGCTCCGATTTCCATCTTAGTTACACTGAGAAAAAGAAGGTTGAGGTCCAGGCAGTTCTTCATTTCACCAAGGAAGTTCAAGAGCAGCAGAAAATCTGAACTTTTAGATTTTGATTTTCTGGGCGAGTTTGCATGTTGCAAACCACTGAAAGGGCAGAATAAATACCAGCTGGTCTTTATGCTGTACGTATTGTCGTCGGGGGAGCGTTCTGAATCGTGTAACATGCCAAGAACTTGTTGCCCCTTGGAGGCAATAACACAAATGCATAACTACTGATTTTGTCACATTTAATTAATAATGTTGTATTTGTGCTGCTCCATCAAATAGAACATGTTAAAGAAAGTAATTCTGTGATTTAAGTTGAGTTCGTATATTACACAAGCATGGCTGCACCGTCTGAAAATGTTGTTAAATTTCTCCAGGGTCGAGTTTTGAGTAATTGTTTTAATCATGAAAGTCAGACATCTTATGAGCACTCTTGATACCACATTAAAGTGTTCCAGGCCTGCCCACTTCTCCTCTACCTCATCTGTCGCCTTTGTTCCTGCTCTCTCCACCTCTCTCCGTCATCACTTCACTTACTCGGCAACTCTCTCCTCCTTTCTCACACTTCTTTCCCACCCACTCACATATTTCTGGAGAACAAAAGGAAAGTGAAGATTGGCAGCTAAAAACAGTAAAGCAGGGAAGACTTAATGCACCCTCCATAGACTGAGACTTCATCCCTCTCTTTGTCCCACCTTCCTTGTCTCCACCCTCCCCCCCAAAGTCCTTCTGTCTCCATTTATCCACATCATCTCATAGCCAAATGTCCACCTCATGCCTCCAAGCTCCCACCTTCAAGTAATTTCCTCCTTCATCATTGTCTTCTCCATTCATCACCGTGTTCCTCCCCCTCCAGCTCCTTTTATCAATCCACGAGCCCCTAAGATTTTCATCACATCTTCTGATGCTGCTCATTTCTTTTGATTCCCTTTGCAGGAGGGATTTTCTCACTCCCCCTCATCTTCCTTTTGTCAGGTCCCACTCATTCCACCCGCTTATCATCCGTTTATTCTCATTATTGCAGGTGCTAACCACTTTCCACCCTGTTTTTTTTTCCATAATTTCCATCTATTTCTCTTGTTGGTGCACCACTCGCTGTCACTTAGATCCTTCATTAATGAAACACCTACAGTAGCTCGTGCTTCTGGCTGTGTGAAATATAAAATACCGTCGCAATGGCCCATTTAAACTTCCGATGCCATGCTGGACTTATCAGCAATCACTGGCCCCTTTCTGCAGTGGCATCCTGATGTTTTTGCCAGGCGGGAAAGTGGGCCGTCTTTGTGCCTCTTTATGTGGATGCACTCGATAATGCTGCTCAGTGCAGTGTGCTTTTGAATGGCAGGAAGCGCCCTCGGTAGCCGAGTGTGCTGAGGGATATTCTGTTCATTTGCACCACATGATAAAGACAACAAAACACACCATTGCATAAGTGAATTGCAGCGTTGGTTCATTGCACAAGGGCTGCAATTGTGAGGACCACAGCGGCAAGGCGTAGACGAATCCCACGCCAGCATTGTGCACATATGTGTCTCCCCGACTGCTGCTGCCTGATGATAGTCATCATATCTTTGAATTCAAACCTCCAGTCTGTTTTGTTTTGGGTTTTTTTCTGGGTACTTGTCTGACTGTCTCCATGTTTGGCACTCAGTAGCTGCAACTTTTGCAGATCAAAAATGTCCAGGCTTCTGGATGGATTTTTCTGTTTTGATACACAGATGTACTATAAATAAAAAAAACAAACAAAAAAACACATTTACTGAAGTAAATAGTATTATTTCGTATTGAATTATAATGTTAGTTGATTACAAATCATTTAGATGAGTATATGTTAGACAAAAAAACGTTCCTTGTTTCTTAAATGGCAGGATTGTTTTTGTTTGTTCTTAAATCTTTATCAAAATCATCTTTGAGGTTGGAATACTGACGACTACAACAACAACAACAACAAAAAACTGATTTGAGGTTGTCAAACACAAGCTAAATCATAATGTCTGAAGGCGTCGTTTCGAAAGGGAATGTAAAGAAGCAGCAGACTCCGTATGATTTAATGGCTTTCTTTGGATCTGCGTGCGTTTATTGATATGGATGAACTCAGAGAGACGCAGCTACAAGCTGCTTGACTCCATCACCCCGACTGCTCTTCATTTTCCTTTGATGGCATCAACAAATCACACTAATTTGGTTATATTTTTCAGACAAAAATTCCAAACTCAGAGGACTTTATTTATTTAGTTTTACAAGTTGTAAGTTGAAGGGAGACATCACTTTGAGCTGTATGAAGCAGATGGATCGAGAACATGTTGGCCTAAGTGACTGCTGATGGCATCCACTGCTTCTCTTAAAGCAGCGCCATCCAAACACGATCCAAACTGTTCAACTTATTTGTGTATTTAGTAAGTAGACGTTTCCTGACCATCTAGTACAGCCACATTAGGCCTACACCCAATCAGCATCAGGAACTGAGCTGACAGCATTACTGTACATAAAAAATTGATGCATCAGACCAGCGTGCTGCATCTGCCAAGAGCAATTCAGTGGCGTAGTTTGATTTAGTGGCTCTTATTGAAACTGTTCCATTTCAGTCCATGTACATATGTTCTAACTCTTCTAAATATAGTGTGCATGACACACATACCACATTAAAGGGTGTAGCTGTCATGTTAGTGATAAAAGACATGCAGCCACATATAGCAGCCTGGTTACTTTACGCCATGTTTAAGTGTTGATGTGTGCTGTAACACTGCAGGCTCTACAATCCCTCAGTCTGCTTTAAATTTAACATGTGTTTCATTATTCAGGCCTGCTTTTTTTCTACGGACCCATCTCTGTTGCAGCTACAGAGGTGTGTGTTGGCATAATCTCTGTATAATCTGTAGGATAATCTGTGTATAACTATATATATATGTGTGTGTGTGCATGTACGAGCATATGTGAGCATTTTTTTCCTCCCGTTCCTTCGGTCACATTGACACTGAGGACTGGGTGAGTTATTGCATCGCTGTGGGCAGGACCAGGATGAGAATAACAGAGCACAATGAAAGAAGGTGCAAAGGATGGCTCGTGTCTTCTCCCTGTCCCACGTCTCTCCATCGTCCATGCCTCATCTGCTGCTACGACCACAGTCGATGGCCACCATGCTTTCTGCTTCTCCATCTCTTCCTCTTGTTCTTTTTCTGTTCATAATTGTTTCCCCCTTGCAGGCTTTTCACTCCAGTCACACTGAGGAGAAAAACAGAATGACACTTCACTTGTCTGCCTCTGGCTTTCTTCTGTCCAACATGAAATACGGTCTTTCCAGTCATATTTCTGTGCTTTTGGCTGTTTTGAAGATATTGCATACTGGGATTTTTTTCTTTAGTTTAGTGTTCCCCCACTATGTTTCATCCAAAAAGGAGAAGTTCATTCTCTCATGCCAAGCAGTGAATCATCAAATAAATGATGGTTTTCATTACATATGTAAAAGCCTTTTATTGGAAGTTGCTTTTGCGGCTTTTGTGTACATTTTTGCCTCACTGAGGTGGAATTTTGCAAAAGCATGACTCATTTCAGGGTCATTGCTCATCAGAATGAATATTGCCAAACAACCACTCAAACAGATCAGTCATACAGCCCGCAGATACCCCTGAGAAAGTTACACTGACTTCTGCATGACTCTGAGTGCATTTATATGCAGCCCGCAGCCTGGAGCTGCTTCATCAACATTTAAAAGATGTTTGAATTTCATTAGACGAATTTAACTTTATACAGCCTTTTTAAGGCAAGCCGTTGTGACCTTTGCGGTTTAACACGGGGTGTAATCTTCAGACATCTCATTTTAATTTTGAGGTATGTTTCTGTTTCTTGTTAAAATCTAATTTGATAGTAACTTAAAGGGAATAAAGCAAACAGGAATAGTTATTTGGGGCTAAGGGCAAAGAAATGCCTCGCACGGCAACCAATGATGATGAGAGAAAAGCAGGGACAGATTCTTCTGGTGCAGTGTTTGGTTTGTCTTTTTTTTTTGGGGGGGGGGTCACAGTGTTTTGCAGAGGAGCTGGATTTTGCACTAGTAGTATTACCTCGTTGCAATTGGTTCGGTACATTCTGCACCGGTGGAAATGTCTGTGAAAAGGTCGGAGCTTCCTGACCCTTTTCAGGAGGTGAAGTGAATGACCGCGTCTGGTCAGGACTTGGAGTTCCTGCTCTGACTGGCAAACTGTAACTGCTGGCCATGATGGGAAGAAATGCATTAATGAAATGACTGAAGCTTAATGCGCCTTCAGGACTGTTGTAAGCATCCGTCTTTGCATTTAAAACTGGCGACACAACCTGTAACATCTGCAGATTATTGCACTGTTCAGATTACACGACTGTCTGTCTCATAATTGGTAATTTTGAGTTCATTGTGGTTCACTTTACCGCAGCTGATCAGTGACAAGCAGTCACACGTTACACGATCTGAGGACTCCGTCACTCAGGGACTCTACCAGGCCTCCAAAACCATGTCTTGTGTGTGCTTTTTGAGTCAATAAGACATAACAATGCAAAACATCACCTTTCACAACAAAGTATGTTAAAGTTTTGTTTGTGTGTAGTTTGCTGTGTTCTAAACACACAGAGTTATAAAATATCTGTGTATATGTGAATATCTTTCACACCATCTCACCTTTTATTATTGAATTTTCACTTATCGCTCATTTATATCGCTGATCCCAACAAATTGGCAAATAACTAATACTGCCAATACTGCAGTTTATTTGCCAGCAGGTCTCTGGCGTGCTGTCTTGCAGCTGATATGAACTGAAGCACCAATGCAAGTGATGTTCAGTAAGAGTAAAAATCAGATATCCACCTCAGAAACAAATATCCAGGATACCCAACTAATTGGGTCCAGCGCTAGTGTAGAGCAGCACTGGGATTCTTTTCTAAAGGTTTTTTTTTTTTTGTGTGTGTGTGTGTGTAAATCCACTTACAGTAAATAGTGACTTGTAACCACAAGGATTTGTTGGTGGGACATTGCTCAAGACCAAGAACCAAGCTTCAGCTGAGCCAAAACGGCACATTTTAAGTAATGTGATTAGTAAAAAGAAAAAAATGTGACCTTGGCAGCTGAGCTGACCATTCCAAAGGGTTTGCATTGAGTTTTTCATTCAGCTTTGGCAGAAGAAGATAGTCTCCAAGTGTTCTGTGATCTGAGATGGTTATATAAATGGGAAAATGCTGAATATTGGGTCTGACAATCAGTCAACCCCAATAGAGATGATAATCTGAGAACCTCATCTGTAACGGCACTGCAGTAGACAAATATAGGGTGCTTTACTGTGAAGCTTACAAATCCCCACACCAAAAGAACAGCTCCAAGCGCCTGAGTCCAATTTTCTAATGTTGTAGCTGTATGGTAATATCTCTCTCTGTCATTGACTGAGGGAGTAATTTAAAAAGGCAGTTAAAATCACCACAGTAATCAATGAGCATGCATTCAGCAGAGCTTTTTTCTTCCTCGCCTCTTCAGGATTCCAAGCTTTTTCTTATTAAACACTTTTCATCAGTGCAGAAAGTGACATCAGTAGCCTTGGCAGGGGTCCTGCCATAACCCCTCTGCTCACTGTCGACAGAGGGAACTCAAAGTGACACTGGTCTCAACAGTGCACTAAAACAACTCAACAGGAAACGGGGTTTCCATGACAGCGGGTGCTGCGTGATGCTCCAATACTGTCCATGTCTCAGATGTCTGTAATTTTACTTACAGCTCAATCTGTCCTAAAACAATTAGTAATCTGAGACAATTAGTCTTCTAATCTAATTGATCTGTTCAGCAGACCATTAAATCTATTTCTTGCAGAGAGCACTCGCTCTTGGTTCTTGCACAGAAATGACAGTGGAGTCTTTTAGTTGTGAAATAATCATTGCAGACACTATGAATCACTGTATTTTACCAGTTTCTGCTCGTAAGCTGAATAAATTATGAAGTAAACCTAGCCAGTTATGTCACTGACACATTTAGATGTCAGTACTTGTGCTACTAGAGATTTAGGTCCACAAATTTAGATGGTATGGAATCTATATAGTTATAATTCTTTTCTTTGATTTTTCATAAGGGTTGGGGATTTTATGCCTGTTTATTACAGCTGAAGTGTGTATTGAAATAATAATAATGACAGCAGTGTAACAAGGTATTGATTACCTCCTCCACTTTTAGCATTTTCTCTCTTGTTTCATTTTAAAGATGAATTGTTTTCATCTGGAGGTAAAATGCTCAGAACAGCTACGTTTTCTTTTCTTTTTTTTTCTTATTTATTTGTTTTTGAAAGATATATCACTAGTTGGATCAGAGATTGTAAGTTAACTTACTTCCACATCCTCACTGAACTGAGAGATTCCTCTCCCTGCTTAGTTCCTGGCTACAACCATTGACTGTAAATACTGGATGAACTCTCTGGTCATGTGACCCATAGATTTATACTGAGAGCCTTTGAAGCCCAGTTTTTCCTCAAACTGCATGGCACCGTGTTACAAACAGGCGGGACAAAGCTGCCAAGGACAACGGCAGCGCCAACACCTAGCTGTCTGGGCATCTCATTGGTCAGCTGTTTTGTGTAAAATAAATTTATCTGATGTGGTACAAAGAAATTCACCCCCATTCAGTTGTCACGGCTATAATATGTAACCACAGATGCAAATATGTGCATGTATATGTTTAATTCTGCTGCACTTCGCACTTTCAACATGGGAGTCAGTTTGGGATTTTCTCTGTTTTGGAGCTAGCACCTTGTGGTCAGTTGTGGAACTGCAACTAACTTTTTTTCCTGGATGAGCTTCAACCCTGCATTTCTGTTTTTATGCCTGTCATCTCAAGTTAAATATTTACACAAGTAAACTATGCTAACTTTACGTTGTATTGCAGCAGTAGTTGTTACTGTCTTTACTGTCTGCAAAGACAACAACAGCTATTGGTGAATTTAGTCATCAATGCAGGCTTCAGTCAACTGAGAAGACACGGTGCAGAAGAAGACTGGATGAGAAAAGCACCAACCGTGACCCAAAAAAACACCCACAATCCCCTCAAACTATGTAACTTTATTACATTTTGAGCTAACGGATCTGAATTCGCTCGTTGGTTTCTGCTCAGTGGGTTTCTCTTTGAGCTGTTTCAGTGAGACAGTTGAAACAGTCCAGAGAGGACTTAATTTGTCTAATCAACGCAATTTCTTTCTCTAAACCAGCTCAAGGACATTTCCATTTGAAACTGAAAACATGAGTTTCAGTCACAGCTGGCATGTGTATTAATTTGATCAGTGCAGCCTTTGAAAAACAGAAACATTTTTGATCCACTACAGACCATGTTTGGGTTTGTAAATTCAGCCGTGTGGTGTAAAGTGGATGGATGAAACCTAAACCAGTTGGAAACAATGACGAAGCTGCTCAGATTCACATCAAGATCTGCTCTTGTGTGTCCCAGTATAATCCTCCACAGATGTACATGTAACGGCAGTGTCATCGACAACGTGGCAAGAGAATAGAAATAGCTTCTTCCTTGTTGTCCTTGGTAGCGTACAAGTAAAGCTATGTAAATGCTATTTCCAGCCCGTTTCACTTGCCCAGTGAGCATGGATGACCGTGTAATATGCGTTTACAGTGGTACATGGAGCTGAAAGGCTTGTGTGGACGGGAATCAGTTTGGTTTGGTCATGTAGATGTACCCTTAAAGCTGGAAAAGTCCCAGTGCAGGGATGAAATAAGGCCCTGCATGTTAAAGTGTTTAGTCAAAAAGATGGCCCTATCAGAAGGGTCTCGTGTAAATTTTGATTATTGGTCATTCAAGGCATTATTCTGGAAAACTAAACTTTTATTTCCTTTTGTTTCTATCGCTACAAGCAGTGTGAAAATGTCGCCCTGGAAATTGTGATGTTCCTTATACTTTACCACACAAGCTGAGTCTTTGAGTAGAAAATTAATGATCCAACGTGCTAAATTCTAAATGTAATGGAGACGCAATTTAGAGGAGGTGACTTGAGGAAGGTGGCAGAGGTTGAATGTGGAGATTTCTCTTTTTTTTGGTCCCTCTGAGTGTGAATTAATAACGGCAAATCAACCATTTTTCAAATGATTCACCGCCAGCAAGACCATGAGCCATGTGTAGTTTTTCATTTCTCTGCTTGTCCTCTTTCTGTTTGAGTCCCAAGGCAACCAAAGCAGAACCCTTCTAACATTTTCATTTCCGTCGGGTTATTTTTACTGAATGCTATTCACTTCTTTGCTCAGAGATGTAACCCCAGTGGTGTGTCAGACTGAATGTTAGAGACACTGATGCAGAGTCTCTTGCCATTTCCAGACTCATATGCACGAGCTTTTATTTTTATGTTTGAAACGACGCCCACCCACTCAGTGCTGTGACACAGCTTTTCTCAGCATTGGATCGCAGTGTGGGAGTCAGGGCATATCACCCTCTTTTCTTTCTCTCTCTCTCTCTTTTTTGTTTCACATGCTCAGTTACACATTTCCTCCTGCTTCCTCCATCATAACACCTCCATCCATCCAGGACGCTGCTGAGTCGTGGTGCTGTCAGCCAGAGCCTGACGCACTCAGCCACTCATGTATGCGTCACCCCTCTGGCCTGGCGCCACCGCCGTGCTGTTCGCTGTCCTCTAGTCATACAGCATCTCATTGGTCAGGGTCAGGTGCTCTGGGCTTTTCTGTAGTATTCTTTTGAGCCTACAAAACACTTTTAGTTTAGAGAAAAACAGGTCAAGCTTAGAGCGAGTACACCTCCGTGCAGGTACCTTTTTAAAGACGCACTCTTAAAACACAAGGGAAGGGTTTTTTTTATGTCTGTGTGATGCGTTTCACATTGTGCTTTACAAATGTTTCTTTATTAACCCCTGCAAGAATGTATTTTGAGACATTGTGAAAGTGGCAACATGATCTCAGGCGGTCTCGTGGAATAAAAAAAAAAAAACACAAAGGAAGAGATTGATTGATTGATTTATCCGGTCATCAGAATATAAAAGGTTTTGCAATGTACTAGATTAACTAAAACTGGGCTTTCTTCCAAATGGCATACTTCTACAAAGGGCTTTGCAGTCTATTTATGATACATCATCACTATGGCAGTACTCCTCAAAAGGTATTTACAGCACTGTGTAAAAGTCTCAGACTTTAGCTTGCAGGGTAGTTTTGTTCTGAACATGTCTGGTTTATTTTGTGTACATATTGTCTAGAGATCAGCTGATAGTTTTGTTTTTTTTCTGTGGTCGATGGCAATTATTACAAAATGCCCAGTAATCAGCCCAGAGGTTAATTGTTCTACCTCTAATACTTGTGGTTCCTGATTTCTTTCTTTCTTCAATGCATTCATTTGCTTATTTATTTATAAATTTTTGTGTCTTACACTGAAAAAGTAAATATGAAAGTTATTTGATAAAGCAAAAAAGAGGGTGTCTGACACTGGGGGACAATCAGGGGTTGACTGTCCTGCTCAACTGGGCGCTTCGACGCTTGATGGGTCAGGGGACTGATCCACTGGTGGGACGGTGATCCACCCCTGGATGCCCAGATGTGTATCAGCTTGTTTAGGTTTCTTATCAAATTCATTGACCATAGGCCAAGCCTTAGAAACACCATTGTCTTCATTTAGATTTTTTTTGTGACTTTAAAGGAGCATTTTTGACTAGAAGTAAAGTTCGTACCTGTTTTGTTTGGACATGAAAAATCAGCTTGTCCAAATCCATTTTGTGCGTTGAGGACTGAAACTGGGCTTTTGTTGGATTATTCATTTCAGCAGGAGGTGGGCATTAGAGACATTCAGAAATGTCTACTACCCACACAGTGCACAGACTTCTTTGCTGGCGTGCATGTCGCCTGGCTTGTTTTCTTTCTTGTTAGAGAGTAGGATACGCGTTTTAAATCAAAGCTGATACGGGCACTGTCCTTAGTACAGTTAACAGCTTGTGAAACTGCTGTCCCTCCCTCTCTGCTGCCATTTTACCATTCCTCTCAGCTCCCCTGCGTTATATCACTCCGAGGAACCCACAACAATGATCCATAACATCATATCCTCTCTCCTGAGAGTCCTCATGCCTGCCGCAGTCTGTCCTCCCTCAATATTAGACTGCTTAAAAGTTGACATGATTGTTTTTTGCCCCGTCGCCGCAGGTAATATGGCCGGTGACAGACGGTTTGTCCCTCTCACCTCACGCCTGCTTTGGCATCGCTTTAAGATCATTGCAGAGTTGAGGGATTGAGTGGTTTAGCGTGTTCATATTCACGCTTTTAAACAAAGATCAGTTCATGCTGTGAATGAGGATTTCATGCCTTTTTCATTACCTGCCGTATTTCAGTTACTTTATTGATGAATTTATGAATGGATTTTCCACAGCGCCCTGATGTCTTGTTTTGTCTATCGTTGTCAGGTCCATCTAGTCTTTTCTATTATAATATAATTCTTTCATGTGAAAAGAAAAAGCAACTGCGCCTCCAGGCTTCACTGTCTTCACTGGCTTGAATTTGGGGGTCGACAGACACACTTGACCCCAAAAATGGGGCTTTATGGAGGCTTCCTGCTGATATCTTGGCCTCACACAGGTGTCTTCAGGTCCCTTCAGACCTTCATTGATCTTCTTTGGAGCTGATCATTGGCTGAGTCTTTGCTATTTTAATTATTCTATTCATTGGAACGGTAGTTTTCTGTTTTCTTCTTCGTCTTTCTGCTGTTGATTGACATTTGAAGTAATTGAGATCATTTTGGCTGAGCAGGCTTTCATTTTCTGCACTTCCCTATATGTTTTCTATGTTTTTATATATTATGTACACTAGACCCAACATGTGCAACATTTACTGTCTTCATCTTTAAATAATGGTCACCTGTTTGTGTCACAGAATCAATGACTTCATTAACTGAACTGCACTAACACGCTTTATTTATTTATTTATTTATTTATTTTAACAGCCCAATATTCCTTCCTCTTCACTTTAAGTAAAAGGTAAACAAAACTAAAAACATTTCTATTTTTTTCTGTTTCCCATATAAATATTGTTTTTTTTTACCTTTTCTCTTTCTTTTTTTTTCTTTTAGGCTTCTTAAGGTGTCTAGCTTCTTCCATCCTGCTTTGTTTCTAATTAAAACGTACCTCTCGCATTTGTCAAATCACACGCACAAAAGTCGTGATGCTAGAACAGATGTTCGCTTCCAAACGTGTTCATGTCAGATCCACAACGGTTTCCTTTCCTTCACACGTTTACACGCACGTCTGTGTCATAGATGCAGAGACACAACTATTGTCTTCTCTTGTCCTCCCACTCTTGCAGTAAATGAGAGGAAGAGTGCAACCTGTGTGTCCTACGAAGGAAATTCTTGTACTTGTCTTCGCTTGTGTTTGCTCGTATTTATGTGCACCTGGTGTTTGTGTGTTGTGGTTTTGATGAAAATGGCTCCCTATTGTTTTACATTGGCAGGGTATCAGAGCCCCCCACTTCCTGTGGTAGACCAGGGTGGTCTCCCTGCTGCGGTGGAGAGGAGCCACTTGACACACCGTCTCACAGAGGATGTGTGCGCATCATTTAAATCCGTTGCATGCACTTTAAAGTTAGTTTACAAGAAGGCTGATGCTAATGACGATGGCAAAGATGTCTGCCAGCCTCAGAAGTGAGCCAATGTCGACACAGTGATTCATTAAAATGTTCTTTTTTTTTTTTAATCTTGAACATGATTAAATACAACTTAAATGAAAGTCAAAGCCGGAGAGCAGAGAGCTTGTCTGCAGACTTTTCTGTTCATCTAGAAGTAAATGGATGAGTAATTGATTTGTAATCGGGCAGAGGAGCAGCACGGTAATGATGTTGCTGTCCAAGCTGATTATCTGCCAACAAAATGTTTCTTACGTCTTCAACTTGATTCTCAAATAAAGCTGTAACAAAATCAATCATGTACTCTGTACTTTAAGAAATTTTTAGTTATTAACTTTCTTTTTTGTGCTAGTTTCTCATATAATTCCAAACTGAGCCTGTCTGAGGTGGTTATTGATGTAACAGAGAAAACCTCTAGTTAAAGTCTTTACGTTAACACAAATGCCGGAAACTTCAGATATTCAGGTGTGATTACCTCAGGTACCCCAGAGTTTTAAATGCTATAGTATCGTGTCTTTTGACATCAGTAGTTTGCCTGCAAAGATTGTTGTCCTCTGCAAGACTCCTTACGCATCACTTCTTGGAAATTGCTTTTTGTTCTTGGGAATACTCTGGAAAATAGTTCATGGTGCCTCCTTATTACATACTGCACAGCCTTTTTTGTCTTTTTTTTTATGTGTGTGGGCTGTCGAACACTAAATGGAACTGAGGATGTTGTATCACACTTGATTCCTCTGTTTCTTTACGTGAGATTTATGGGGATTTGGTTTGGCTTCACATTTAGCTCTCAAGAAAGAGATGAGAGAGATGAGACGCCGAGGATGAAAGGCGTGCATTCGTCCTGAAAAGAAAAAAATCAAAACAAAACATTTATTTCACTGCACTCACACAGTTGCTTTTATATTTCTATGTTTATAAATGTCATACTCTTAAAATTATTTATTTGAAAAAGAGGGAGAGACTTCAGGCCTCATATTTCAGGGTTTGTAGGAGTGTTTATCACCTCTTTTTTTTCGTTTCTGCAAAAAATTAAAAAAAAAAAAAACAACAGAAACCCCCCCCCCCTGAAAAAAAAAAAAAATCATATGTAAAACAAAAACTTCATGACATGTCCTAAAAAGCTTCCATCATTTAAAAGCCCAAGTTTGAGGTTCTGTGTCCAGAAATGAATCTGTAACAATGAAGTTCATGGTTTCATAGTTCATCTGCATCAGATAATCTTTTGTTGGAACAAAAAAAAATTACTTTTGAGAAAGTGTTTGCAGAACTACATCTGCTCAGATGCACATTTAAATGAGTCACTGTCACGAAAAAATACAAACGTGCAGTGCTCAGGTCGCCTGGAGGGATTCAAATTTTCTTTTCCAAGTGTTATGCTCGTCTGCACTCTGTAAAGTTGTTGCTTTTTAGTGCACTGTTCACGTTAGCAAAGTTGGTAAAAAAAAATAAATAAATAAATGTACAAATAATTGACAGAAAATAATTGAAATTAGAAAACCCTTATGCTTGTTTAAGAATTAAAGAGTAACAAATATGTTTTGTTCTTTTTTCTGAAAAAAGAACAAAAAGTATCCTAAAAGGTCACTTTTTAATCTTAGTTGACTTTTATGTCGGCTGGTTGCAGCTTTTAAATATTCCCAAGATGCCTTTCATTGTGTAGTGCTCGTATCTTGGTCAGGTCAGTCTTGCAAAAGAGCTTTTATAGTTTAAGAGTTTAAAAAAAAAGAAGAAGAAACAGTTCACTTTTTCAGTGCCAAAGAATGCATCAGTGGTTATTTATGACATTTGTTGTTAATGAACATTCACCTTTCTTGAGAGAAATTAGAGATCAGCAACAACTTCGCAGGAAAATAACTCCAGGGTCCCAAAGAGACACTAAGTAAACAAAAGAGGTAAGTTAGAGACGAAGTGAATCACGGAGGCGGTCAATGAGTGAAGTCATTAAGTTGAAGGAAACGATTGTCTGCAGTCTTAATGTTGACGACCTTTCTGTGGTACAACATTCACGTTAGTTATATTCTCTTTCTGCTTGTTCTTTTAGTAGGGGCGAGTACCTCTCCCGTCTGTGGCAGTTTTATACATGATCTGGATTTATGAGGGCAGGACAGTTCATGGATGGCACAGGTTTAAACAGTAACATTAGATCAGCACAGCGTGAACGTGTTAAACAGAAGCAAAGACGTTGCTGTGAAGTGAATATTTATAACTCGCACGTGTCATAGAGACCTTTTTTTTCTTTTTCCAAGTAAGGGAAATAACCTTTTTTTTTAACATGCAAAATTGATACTGATTATTAAGCAGCAATTTGACTTTGATTTATGTGTCATGTCGTGCAGTCAGCATTAACCGCAGTGAAAGATTTACAGCTCTATTTACTCAGCGCTCAGCGTACGTTTATTCAGGGGTCCAACTGATGATTTTCAGGGTTCAGATTTGCTGGGACGTTGTAGGTTTGTACATGTATATTTCAAATATTTAACCAGAGCATCAGTCACTTGATGGCAGAGGTGGGAGTAAGTCATTCGTGTGCAAGTCACAAGCATGTCCCAAGTCACTGTGATGAGAATCAAACAAGTCAAGTCAAGTCCCTGCTATAAGTCAAGCAAGTCAGGTCAAGTCATTGACACATACATCATCATACATTACATAGGTTGTTTAAGCTTGTGAACACTAGCTATGCTGGAGAGAATCGGTTTTATTTTAGCGAGCTGCTTCAAATGATAAAAACTGGATTTAACAACTGCCCTGATCTGGCTATCGAACTTAAGTTTCATATCCACTCTGACTACGAGGTTAGAGATGACTGGTTTAATATGCTGGGCCAAAGAGCCCAGCTCAGAAAGGAGTGTTTCAGAGGTGCCACCAAAAACCATGACCTCAGTCTTCTTTTCGTTAAAATTTAA